>CAAKHG010017973.1:57827-73560 GCA_901007715.1 Dactylopterus volitans
GCAGTTCTTAACATGCTGAGAATTTTGTTTTTAATTACTTAAGCTGTGAAAAGGGGCAGTGACATAATGATTGTTGTGCCAACCCCATGTCTTCGTCCAGTCTGGCTTGATAGATCTCTGAAAATGCTAAAAACAAACAAAAAAAAAACATATTGGGAATCTGTTTTCTTGCTTGCGCAGCATCCATCATTGCACTCAGTGAAAAGACAGAATGCATTGTGGGGCAGTGTTTGCAGTGAGCTTTCGATGCATGCGCATAAATTCTTCCTAATTTAGTATTCATCCAGGGCCGTCCTCATATACAGCCTGTGGTGATGACGGGGATACCTTCATTTAGCACACTAATAAAATAAATGGCATACGCATAAAAAGAATTAAAAACTGCCTTTTGTCATTTTAAGCAGATTTTTTTCATATATATATACATTAACACCAATAACTGTAAAGTTACTATCCCCAGGTGCTACAAAAATTGCTTCTTTGACCTTTTTGACCCAGTTGCGTGGACATGAAACCAACATCTTCACATGTCAACATCAGCTGTCAGTGACATTTCAGAAAAGGCCCAAGTTGACGACACCAGACTTTTGCTGCGCTATGATAAAGAGAGAGGAAACTTGAAGGCAAGAGACAGGAAACACAAGTGGACCGGTAAAGGTTACGGGGCCAACAAGGTAGATGAAATGTAGCAAAAAACATCAGACAACATGGACTTGAAATCAACTATATGGTGTTTTACTTCACGGTGTCATAAAATGTGACAGTTTGTGTTGCCTTGCTGACAGCGAGTCAGCCTACAGAGACACTCTCTGAACCCTGTGGTGTTATTTTCGGAAGTCTTCCTTTCCGTCTCACTTTCTTCAGTACATCTAAAGTTATGGCTGCACTTTGAGGTCCTTTTTTTCTTTAAAAAAAAAAAAAAAAAAAAAAGTTTAATTGATAGTAAATATCAGATTTTACAAGCCCGCAATGCTGTGCTTGTAAATTTCTGTTAGGAGAGGCAAGTTTAAATCAATACAGCCACATAAGCCGCCGTTTTTTTTTCTTCTTTCCCCCATTCCCTCCCCATCTCTTTTGCTTCCGTATATCCATTTTATGGCTGCGCTGCTTCCTGACTATGTACAACTTCCATTACACTGCGGTCTGCTGGTCTCACAGCTTTCTGGGTATTTTCAGTTCACAGGATCTTTTAGAA
Source organism: Dactylopterus volitans (assembly GCA_901007715.1). Lineage (NCBI taxonomy): Eukaryota > Metazoa > Chordata > Actinopteri > Syngnathiformes > Dactylopteridae > Dactylopterus > Dactylopterus volitans. Next base: position 59,023 of record CAAKHG010017973.1, read on the forward strand.
ATGTGAGAAAAATGCGAGCGATCAATATTTGGCCTGCGCCTCATCTTTGAGATTGGGTCATGATGCAGAGATTGCACTGAAATCTGCAGCTCTGGAGTGGCCAATACGTTTGTCTGTCACACAAAACGGTTAAGTCTTCCGAGCACGGGTGTAATAAAGATGGAGCACTCAGCCATTGCACATTTCCTTCAGTGCATGTAAAATACATGCTAAATGGCCAGCTGAACCTTTTGACTGATGCTCTAACCCAATGTCTACTTCAGGTATTGAAATCGGCCGTCTCAAGAGCACATAGTCTATTTTAGCGGGGTAGGCTTTTTGAGTCACTTTTTTATTTAATGATACTGTACACAGACACCTTCTTGGTCTGAAAATTGAAGTAAATGCAGAAGTTTGCGATAACCAAATGGATTTAACGGAATTAATAGCTTTATTTACCTCAGTAAACATATTGCTAATGAGTTTATGGTCTCAGTTGCTAGTTTCAAGTCTAATTCAATGCTTTGCGATGTATGGTGACAATAGAGGTGAAATTGTCAACGAAGCAGGGAAGGCTTGAGGATGTGGGCTACCTTGTGACCGACGGGACTGAGGTGCTCCTCTCCAGCCCCGCCTTCTCATCCAAATATGGCCAACCGAAAGCTAGAAAGCCCAATGCAAGGCTTCAGACTGGGTGTCCACCAACAAACGGGAGACGTAATGGTGGCTTTGTATCGTCCTGTAGCACTCGATGATTCAGACCTAAACAATGGAGCGACTATCAGTTCCTAAGCAGAAGAATGTAACTGGATCAACTGAATATTAATTTTACATTTTGGTCTCAAAGTTTCCACGTCATGTTTTACATTTCCAATTCCATACCTTTATTTATATATATATATATATATATATATATATATATATATATATATTAAACCACTCCCTCCTTCATTAAGTGAATGATCCGAACACTGTGTTGATAAGAGAGAGGTTGCGGCAGCATGAGGTTGAGTTTGCGCAGAGATATAAATGGAGGGCTTAGGTGGAGTAATTGGTTTGAGAAACAAGGATCCTTGAATGTGCTCAGTTGAGATGATTCTCAACTCAAAGCCAAAGCAAGCATGCGCCGTGTCTCTCCTCGTCTCGAGCCGTGTACATGATGTACAGTAAGCGTGCGGCCGTAAACCTTTCAACTCTCGTGCGTCGCGTGGCCCTTCCTTTCATCACTCTTGCATCACACGTTCAGCCATTATTCATCCCCGCGGCTTCCGACTAACAGCTTCTCCGGCTGTAACACTACAGGTGCTTGGCTTATAGCTCCTCTAGATCTCCAAATCATCATTAGTTTCCCTGCGTTTTCCCCCCTCGGTGTCTGTCTGTTGTCCAGCCATCTGCTCCATTCACCATCTAACATCATCTTCTCAGTCCTATTTTTCTGTCCCTCTGCCCTGTCCATCATGGCATCGCTCTCTTGCCATCTGTCCATCTGTGACCTTAATCACTCTCGACTCTTATTAAAATAAATTTGCTTGAAGTTGCGAGTTGAAAAGACATATTTTTAAGGCTCCACATATGTAAAGAGTGTGGGAGAAAAGTTAAAGTAGAGCAAAGGATAGTCCCACATATGGAGAGATGCTGGTTGATGCGGGGGAGGGAGAGCTTTACTTTCTTTTCTTTTTTTTTATTTGCGAGGAAAAGGTTGAAGGCAGAAACGCAGAAATCGAAGGCAGAAGTGACACCTCAGGAAAAATAGGGGTTTATTTGTGGAAATGGTGTTCTCTTTAATTGAAATAGGGAGATAGGATTGCCCATTTTTGAAGGTTTGAATGTATCCTGTAATGCGGGAATTGGTTGCAGGTTGGCATTATTATGATGTAATGGATGCATCACTCCAGGTGGGTACCATGCTCCTCTTTTAGCATTCAACCAGACTGCAGTGGTGTCGTTGAGAATAACAATAAGTTTCTCCACCACTAGTTGTAGTCGCAGTTGCTAAGCCTGACCCCTCAGTCGATGGGCAAACATGAAGAAGGTTCCCTTGTGGCTCAAACATAAGTACTGTTTTTGCAGAATAAGTTTTTACCAGATAAGTTTGAGCCGGTTTGGCCCTAATCCAGGTCATGGGTATCCCCCCCGGAGCCTGGACGTTTCAGTCAGGGATCCATTTTGTAAATGTTACAGAGGTGCTGCTGAGGAGAGTGCAGTGTGGCCTCTGGTGGCTTGAGAATCCATAAATGACATTACTGTTTGAATCATTAGTGTTGCCGCACTACAGCCTCCAGTCAACACTCCTGGATCAGAGCTGGATGAGGGCTTCCACCCCTGATATTGGGCCTTTATTTATAGCACATCAACCTCTCTTGCAATTGTAGTTTTTGACAGCGTAACCTGGTTGAAGAGCCGAAGCCAATCAAATATTTGCAAAAAAAACCATGGGCTTTCCCCAACCGGGATCCCTTTAAGATTGCATTATGTAACGCTGGCAATACTCAGCAAACACTCATGGGGTAATTTGGGCATTAGTTTAGGATGGAGCCTTATCCTGTTTCAATGCACCAGAATTAACAACATAATAAATAAATATCCAATTACAGGAGCCTCTAGTGTAAAACCGCTCTCCTGAGAATAGTAGTAAGTATCTAATAATTGTTTTATCCCTCTCACTCAAATCTTTGTAAGCCTCTGCATCCCTTTTGGGGTTCTTCAAATTTTCCAGAGGTTTGTAATTTGACGGCCAGCCACACTTTTTGTCCAGCAATTGTTTTGGCTTAAAAAGTAAGCTGCAACATGGGGGCACGGGGACGTGGGGAGGGAGCGAGGACGACCCCCGGCCTAATTACAGAAGGACAGGCATGACTGAAGGAGAAAGAAGTAACTAATGGACTTAAGGCCTGGAGATGAGCTGGAATGGAGGGATGAACACATGAATTGATAACTTGGCACGGGGGGGATTCCCTTCAAGCGATTTCCAATCACAGCTGGGAGGGATAGGAATGTTGTGGGTGCATATAGGGATTGTGTGTGTGTGTGTGTGTAGGCACACGCATGTTTGTGCTCATTATGATAATGAGGTTGTTGGCGCCTGTGGGCATGTATGTGATACAGTATGTACGTGTTGCTGTATAAGTGTGTGTTTGTTTGTCTTTTGGTGGTGAACATTGTGTGTGTTTGCTTTGGCAGCTCCCTGTAGCAAAAGGATTTAGAGAGGTGGCACCACTGAAATGGAGCTGATCTATTTGCGAGTGTGTGTGCGTGTGTGTGTGTGTGTGTGTTATTCTGTGGTTGTATCAGCAATGAATCGGATGAGAATTGTGTGTGTTGCGAGTTTGAAAGGGAATTGGATCAGATTACAGAGAATCTTGGCACCAGCTTAGCTCCAATCCCCACAAGGGACGGAAGAAATGAAAGAAACGTGGGGCTGCAGTTAAAAGGGAGGCAGCAGCAGCAGCAGCCGCCGCTGCAGCAGCAGCAGCAGCAGCGTTGTTTAGATGAGATGAGGGGAGAGTGAGATTCACTATACAATCTGCTTATGTAATGGGATTCTCTGAAGTTTCTGTGTGTAGCACCTTTTAAACAGCTTTTCATTTCGGGTTACCCCCGCGTACGTTACAACAGGAAAAACGGGAAAGAAAAAAACCCCCCTCCAATACGATTAGTCTCATTTGGCTGTGTGTTTTCAAAGTGAAGGACACGTTTGCCAAGAACTCAGAGCTTCGCTCCTTCCTCGCTTTGTCCCTCGTCACTGTTTTGTGGTTTTGGAATTTGAACAAATTGGGATGTTTTTTTTTTCCCCATCCATTTGTCTTTTTCGTTTTCCAGCTTTTGGCGCTGCTAGAAGGTTCCTGCTTTAAACTCAACGGTTTTCTCCTGAGGAGTCCTAAAGGTTAAGTTGTACTTAACTCCCAAATATCAGGATAAAAAAGATTGAAGGGGCATTGGTTAAAGCTTTTGACAGTCGGACTCGCATCTGACCTGATGAATTTATCTCTGACATGGTTTGACAGCCAAGTATCAGCTGGGATTAAATTGGCTATTTCTGGGTTTTTCCGCAGTTAATTTTTTTTTCTTTCCAACAAAGACCACCCACGAAAATACTTAAAATAACTTTAGCAAATTACAATCAACCCCCTGGAAAAAAAGGACAAGGTTACCATTTCATGCAGCAAATTCTAGTCATTTACTCACATTGGATATTCTTTCGACCATCATCCATCACGGATTTGATGGATGAAATGCAGTAAAAACTGAGTGCCGATTCACGTCCATTATGGAGAAATACATGAATGCATGTATGCCTGTTCCTAATTTTGTATTGACTAAACGATCCCCCCCTCCCCAATTTTGCCAAACCTCAGCGTGGATGCAGCCACCTCATACCAGCACAGAGCTACACTTTCACGGTCCTCGTTTGCATGTACATCAAGGCTCATAACGGCTATGGCATTGATTATGTGTTAAAAAAAACAAAACAATGAAGTTAAGCGGCTAAAATATTTTAAGCTCCTGCTACCCGTGCACTGGCCCTGAATGTCACTCTGCAGCTTATTGACAGGGTGATTGAAAGGCGCACACATTAATGTGACCAGACGTAGCCATTTAAGAGGTCAGCGCCATTGATTGTCCGATTGATTTGTTTTGTTCCCTCTGCTGCGTGATGCATGACACACATAAGGCTGAGCATGCACAGCGTCACCGCGGCAGCCCCTGGGCGTTCCATGACCTGACGCGCTCGCTGTCTGGCAGGTGGATGTGGAGCATTTAGGGCGGTGGCAGGGGTCTGGAGTAATCAGAAGGCTTTACCGGGCCGTGCACGGTCAAGTCATCAATGCCGTTGTCCCCCCGTGTAAGTTGCATGTAGTGACACCGACGTGCCAGTAACAACCTTGCAGAGGAAATCATTCAGCCTTTTTAGACATTGTAAGAGGAGCGAGGGCGTAGATTAATGACCGCAGTGTGTGCGCGCGCGTGTGTGTTTGTTTTCAGGCGGTTTTGGTGGCTCAGTTGTATTTGAGAAATGTGAAGGAAGAAAAAAAATTCTTAAAGTTCCTCTGCTCCATCACTCCATGACTAATCCAGTCCAGGATGCTGTGCTGTGTAGGACTTGTTTCCGTCCTTGAATTTCAAAGACAAAGAGGATTGTTATGCTCAGCACAAGCCCTCATCTGTTAGGATTCTTTTCTTGTGTGTCCTTGCAGGAATGAAACATCTGAGGTTCTCAAATAAGGATGAGGCTCCTCACCGTACGTAGACATTGCTGCAATCTAAAATACATGCAGACTTCATCAGAGAAAACAAGTCCAAATATTTGGCTATGGAGAGAAAAAGAGCAAAAGCCTCTGAACTGAGCCAAGGCTGAACATGCCTCATGACAGTCCTCCAACAAAAGACCCTCCTAACCCTTAATATGTCAGATAATTACAGTTACTGACCCATGTGCTGATATTCATATCTGCACTTGTTTCAAAGTTATTCAGCTAAACCCAAAGTCCTTATTTTGCTGTAACTTTTGGCAGCCTAAACAAAACGGCACTTTTGGTTTTATATTTAAAATTGATTAAAAAAAAAAAAAAAAGGTTTTTTCATTCATCAGATTGAGAAGAATCTTCAGGATCCAGATCAGGTTTTGCCATTTGGTGGGGGCTAACGGAGTTGTTTTGCACTATCTTTATACCTCTTAACTTTTCACATTTTTTAATATCCAAGCAAGAAACATAAAACGTGCTCCATTTCCAAAGTTCCTTTTCAGAATATTAATCAAAATCCGTTCATGCCTTTGTCTTTAATCCTGCTAAAAGCCGGCAAAATCCTGGCAGAAGTGGTAATTTCCAGAATTCTGTATGCCTCTGAAACTCAACTGACTAAAGTCGAATTAATAGTGAATAAAGGAAACTGTTAGGTAGGTATTTTAGTAAAAAAAATCAGAAAGGAGTGTTTCCATATCTGCTCTCATGGATAACCAGCTCACTCAGTGTATGACAAGTAGAAGCAGTAATTTAGCCAATAACACATTAGTACATTAGTACTAATAACACCGGCATGGACACATCATAGTTACCCAGACGACTGATTGAAATGCTGCAGATCCAAAAGCTAAAAGGGATCAGACTGGTAGTACTTGAGCATTTACACGAGTCAGTACAACTGGCTTCCCAAGCATCAGTCTGCCAAGGCAAAGCTGATAAAGATTAGACGATGTGCAGCGCCAGCAGAAAACATGGCTGTGCACACACACACACACACAAAATAATCATGCAAACAAAAAGACACAACGAGCACTTCTTCTCAAAAACGCCTCGCTGAATCTTCACAGGCTCACAAAAGACGATTGTAAACCAGCGCTCGATCAACAAACCGCCGCAGGAAGCCTCAACGTACACTGTCATTATGAGTACACGAGAAATAAAACATAGTGATGTGAGTAGTACTCTGCAGAAGTTACAGTCGATGAAAAGTCGGATTGTAGAATAAGAGGTTGCCGGGTGCAGAGAGTGCGCTTGCACGCCGGGGATCAAGGTGACAACTGAAAGGAAGAGCCTAAAGAAAAGAGCGGAGAAACATAAGGAAAGGAGACTGATTAGAATAGCATGGCATTCAGCGGCTCCCACCGTTATCAGACTTGAGCCCAAGTTAATGTCTTGGTCTCCTTTTTGGAGGGAAGCGCGAGTCGTCGTCCTTGACCGACCATCCTTGAAACGCCAAATGACGGAGTGACTGAGTCCGTCCAAGTAATGTACTACTTTCTGCCAATGAGCATTAAAGCTGTTCAGCCTATTCATGGTTACTTACTGAGACATTGAGGGTTTTTTTCCTCTCTTTTTTTCTTTCTTTGTCACCAATCCAGCATAGCTACTTAGCTCTCAGGAAAAAAAACCCCAACCCAAATATAATTCCTTTAAACAACTGGAAAGTGTCCACCAGGATGCCATTTAGTTGTTACGGACAGCTGCAGCCCTTGCAGTCTTCATGGCAATCGCTGAGTTCCTGCAAGAGTCTTCGCCAGCACAGTGGGGCCGCCAGCGTCTGGTTTCACCTCTTTTCAGGGACACGCTGCGCCTCGTCTCAGAGGTGCTCAGAGTGCATATGCTGCCGGCGTAAACTGAAGCTCCTGAGTCATCTCCGGACTCTACCTGCCTTGTCATAATCATCGGCTTGGAAATGATATTTGAAAGGACTGTGGCCGTGAAGGGCGCTTTGGTCAGCAGCGGCATTTACGGCCCGAAAATATGCACATAACGGCTTACTGCCGCCACCTTCACCTTCTCAAAGGCAGAGCGAGGACCCATAGATTTAAGATGAGCACTACTGAGTGATGGAAAAAAAACCCCAAAAACTGGCTGGTCAAGCTGATTCTTTCTACCTTTTTCTGTATTGGAGATTCTTTAAGCTGAGATCAAATGTCCGTATGAGATTAAGTCATTTTTTTTTTTCTTTGAGTATATCTGCAGGTCTTAAAGTTTTGCAGCATTGAACTCAGTTCCCTTAGGTCATAGAGGATACGAAGCCACACATTTGTCACATCTACATTTCACCTATTTTGGGTGTTTCAGCCAGCACTATTAGACATTTTTCATTACTGCAGTTAAAGGAGCAGCTGGCTCATCTCCTCATTTTGGGCGAGTGTCAATTCCAGGAATTAAGTGGCCATACTTTGGAATTTAGCTAATGTCGGTGGGCTGATAAGGAAATGTAACCCCAAACTTTTCCCAGCAAAAATCTAGCGTCAGAGCACTGAGGTGTTTGTGATATACCAGTATTGTTGATAACCATGATAAAAAAAAAAAAAAACACTACACGTTCATCATGGTAGCGATACACATATGGTAATGTACTTGATTTAGGATTTGCTGGATTTTTTTTTTTTTATATCAGAATCAGGATACTTTATTGATGCCCAAGATGACATTACCTTCGGTACAGATGCTCCATCCCACAGTATAAGAGTAAAGACAACTCTTAATTTGAGGATAATTCATTTGCCAAAACTCAATGATGAATTTGACTGATAGCAATACCGCATTTCGCCCCCAACCAAATTTTCAGCAGTTATCACAATGATATTGTTGTGAATGACTTTGGTTACGATGACGGTGGAGGGGAAAACCTCATCCTTTGACAGCCGCAATGCAAACAAACTCCGTTACGGTACAATCATAATAAACAATTCTAGGAAATATGTTCCTTCCCGTTTACCGTAATTTAACCTTGTGAAGCCTGCAGAAACCGCATCAGGTTTGTAGTCTTTTTTGAGAGAATGCTTCCAACAAATATGAGCTGACATGAGCGCCTGACTACAAGAGAAATGTGGTCCAAGTCTGAAAATTCAAGGGAAACTGCCACCAAGTTTTGAAAGTGTGTGTCCACACACACACTGTGCCATACCCACAGCGGCTGAATTCACAAAGTTTTTTTTCATTCAACCCTTTTGTTTTGGAAACACAAATGCTTTTCCCAATTTGGGGCTTTATGCTGTCTGATTTCACTCCATCTTGATGATAAATGAGTCCACCCTGCGTTCTTCCACGATTGTGAACCCTATTGTAAAAATCCCTGGCAAAGCGAGGCGCCGTTGAGCAGGGGAAGAGGGGGGGGGGGGGCAGTGCTGTCAGGAGCCTTTTGTAGAATTTGAATTTTGACATCCTGTAGCAACATTGCAAATGGTTCCGAGCTGAAGTGCTTGTGGGAGCGAGGGAACCCGGCGAGAGTGACAGTTCCTCCATCATTGAAGCTCTCAGCTTTTCTTCCCCGCCCAGCTTACTCCATCTAATCCACTCCTTCGCTTCATAAGTCTTGTTGTCGTCCTCCTCCTCTCCCAGCCATCATGTTGATTCCTTGTCTAATTTGATCCATCAATCCGTCTTCACCTCCTTCTCACTCCTGACTTCCTACCATCCTCCCAATTTCTCCCCTCGCTACTTATGGATCGCTCCTAATGTGTCTCCCCCCCCACTCCCACCTTCTTTTTTTTTCACTCTCTTGCTCCCGCTTGCAGTAGCCTACCAGCTATCTGTCTCTGTCACTTCTTATTCAAGGCTATACGCACTGTGCATTCTTCATGGGCGCGATAACTTAAGTCCAATCGGGCGCAACATGCGGTGAACTAATTGTGAGAATGTCCATAACGCTTCTTCTTCCTTTTTTTTTTTTTTTTTGTTTTCGGGTGGTGAGTGTGGCGGCATGGGAGCATGCAGAAACCCGGTGACCTCTCCTTGTGCTAGTACAGCCCATTGACTTGGCTGTCAGACCCTATAAAACGGCGACCACTCAATCTGTTACACTGGCTGCTACTTCACTCACTGACTCAGTGCGTATGAGGGAGGGAGAGTGAGTACAACGGAGTGACTGGTGTGTGTGTGTGTGTGTGTGCGCGCGCGCGTTTTTATGTCCTTGCGTGTGTGAAGGCTGAGGTGTGTCTTCTTCTCTGGTGCTGTCTTCCTCTATTACAGTTTATCAATGAGGCCTTGGCTGCAAGCTTCGCGTATTTGTCATCATCGCTGCGGCAGGCGGTGCTGGGATGCACTCCTCTTCTTCTTCTTGTCTAGTTGCCTGGTTCCGTGCTTTAACTGCCATCCACCATAGTTAAGTCCTCCCACTACCCAGTTCTCTCCCTAAACCTCAAACTGCCCTCTGTTGCGTCAAAAAGGTCGTTGGAAAACATCCAGACTGTCTGCAGCTCAAATTGGCCCTCACAGGGACAGACAGCGCTGCACAAATAGATGCACATAAGCACAATGAAGAGCGGCTGCTCAGAGAGTTTAAAGAAAGGTGACGGTGATTAAAATCAGCGGTTTGGTGATTAGACATGAAAGAGTGTCCTTTAGGTAAATGTATAAGAAAGACGAGCGTATGATAACTGTTGATTTGCACCTCCTGCACGTGCGCCCGTGCGAGACGGATTTCCGATTCACCTCTCGGGGCGTCGTCCCCGTAGTGGTCAGAGTTTTGCGTCAGTGGCATGAAGGCAGGCACGTGTACACTTTTCTATAGTTGTGAGGACAGAACTACTTCCAAAAGGGCGACTGTTGTGCTGAAATTAAACTAGTGTAGTCATTTATCCTACACAGAGCTATTTACATTACACATGGACACCAAATGTTTTAACACTACACAGAATATGAACATGATAGAAAAAAAAAACAACCTTGAATGCATAAGGGGTCCCTTTTAACCCCCAAATCAAGCCTCAAACTGCCCCTACAACTGACACGTCCCCTCTTAAACCCACCGTACCTGGGCAGTATTTGCATTCAGTTATTTCAGTTGTTGAACTTCTGACAGACTTTGTTTCAAGCTAGCTGGGGAAACAAAACTGCCGAACAGCTGAGCGTGTAGGTGTTTGGTGGCAGCATGTATCTGCCCTCCCATGTCCTGGAGTGTGCTTTATTTTTGCATGTCCTCAGGGCTTGCACAGTTTGCAAATTTTTTTATTTTTTATTTTTATTTTTTTTGTGCGTCAAGGTTTGTATGATCCTTTTTAAATGAATCTCTCAGGTGAAACCCCTCAGGGAGCTACAGATGCCATAAATGGGACTAATTTCCTTCCAAAGCGCGAAACTTTGCTGACTGAGTGCGTCAGAAGAATTTCTCACAGATGCTCTGCGCGGTTCGAGTGAATATTAATGCCTATATTACAAGTGGGCACGAGTGCCGTGCTGTTGATCCAGGTCTGCCTCTGTCTGGAGATGAGGATTCCTCACACAAACTTGATTCGCTTGTCGTGCTCGGATGAGTGAGCTCGGGGCAGGTGTGGGCTTTTTGCCGGATGAAATGCGCGTTTGTGCTCCTCATTCCGACTGCATCTTTTTAAAGCCGCTCATTTTCGGGCGTTTTTGTGCCAGAGTGGTGCAGTTTCAGCTGCAGGGCCGCCTTTGTCTCTGCAATCCATCCCTCTGTTTGCCTTTGCCCATTTGATTGTCTCGACATTTATTCTTGCCAAATGCTGGAAATCAAAGCAAGCCTGGAGGCATGAAGGGGGGAGGGGGGGAGGGGGTCGAAGTGGGTGGGGGGAGTTAACAATTAAGAGGCTAACCATGTGTTTTTTTTTTTTTTTTGTTTTTTTCTGTTTGAAGAGAGAAATGATGGAATCGGTCTAGATCACTCACATCCTCCCAATTTTGAGCAGTCGTTCTGATCTCCACCAAAACGCCTCAAACTACACAAATCCACAAACAGTGCCAGCCCAACACAGATTTTTCTCTTCTTCTTTTTTTTTTTTTAACACATGTAGGTGGTGGAGTTGGCTGTTGACATCAGAGCCTTGAGGGAAAATTAGATTTGTGGTTTCGCGGCTGGTGTTTTTGGACGGTTGATTGCTCGCAGGCCTCTAATTTCATTTTGATGTGTGGACGCTTTCTTCACCCCCAACCAGACCGGGCCCCAATAGCGTGGCATGAGATGGATTAAAGGGCTAATCAAAGATGTGGCTGGATCTGAACTGGAGAACTTGGAATGAGCCTCCCTGATTGGTGACGAAACACAGTTCGCCGATTTCGCCAATCGGGTCGGTGCGCATATCGCCGGTGTAAATTTCGGTAAAGCAGCCCAGTCTCAAAATTATGATAATCCTCATAATTAAACTTTATTTATATATCATTAATGTAGCAAGTACACTCTGCTTGCAGCTCCCACTGGGCAAAATTAAGTCGGAGCTGAGAAAGCTGAAGTTCTGGATGGTGAGCGAGGAAAGTGTTGGTGCCGATGCGCTCGTCTCAGCGATGATGCTTTCCTCTGAATGTACAACTTCTAACAGTGGAAAGCATTACAGTCCTTCTCGGGGTGAGGAAATCTCAGCCAAGCACACAGCCGCGGTTACGTGGGACAATTTTTTTTTTTTTCTTCTTAAAGTCTTTAAAAAACGACATAACGGCTCCGCATTTGGGGAAGAAATGATGAAACGTAATGTAAAAGCTGCCACTGTAGCTGCTCCAGGCGGTTTTAATCGATGGCTATCGGTTCCTGTCAGCATGGACCTAAGCCCGGTTCAGCTGTCACGTAGGTGCCATAAACGGAGAAGGGAGGACCATTTCTCTTAATACATTGCCGAGCTCTCCCATTATTCAGCGGAACTTTATTTCCTCGTGTATTTTCTCAAACCTCCATCGCGGGCCTGGTATCTTTCTCGGTATATTTGATGAAGACAAGCGGCACTCGAGGCGTGCAGCTGCGATGTAGGAACATACTCGTGTCGGATCGCTACTCTGTATCGGCAGGTGAAAAATGACTCAGAATCTTTGGGGCGAAGCGGCTTGATCGTGACATTGCTTATGGAAATTATTCACCCCAAGCAGATATTATTATTGTTATTATTATTATTAGCATTATTATTGGCGGGCAAACAAGGAAGAGGAAATCAAAGTAGTTAGTCAAATGCTTTAACCATTTTACATGGCGTGTTTTTTGCACACATTTTAAAAACCTGTGTTCCAAACATGTTTTGGCAGACAGAATCTAAGCTATAGATCAAAGACATGGCTTTACCCGTTTCCTTTAAAAAAAAAAAAAAAGCCTTTGAATGTCTTTCCAGTCTGCGAGGATATTCATTTTCAAAGATGTTTGTAAAGACAGTAATGAACCACGTGCTGCCATAGATGCCATGTGAGAGGTTTGTTCTCTTGTGCCATTTCTTTTCCAGGCAGAATTAATCTCTTGTGGTCCACTGAACCTTTCATCTACCATCGGAGTTGATATTCTTCAACTGTAACGCACACGCACGCACATGCACGCCGCTAATAACTTCTCTGGTTATCGTGGCCCAGTTTTGTACAAAAACCAAGCAACTAAATACTCTTAATTGGCTTTGCCAGATTTGTTTTGGCCGGAAATGTAATTGCTCCATGGGCGTCTGGCAACATTTCCCCTGATGGGAGGTACAACATTGTTGGGAAGTCAGGCTGAACGACCGGGCATTCACAACCTGCGTTCACTTCCTCCTGCTTTATAAAAAATCCAAATATCCGGGTAATGAGGCTGCCATCTTGCACTTGGGTCATAATTTGCATCCAGGGTTTGTGCGGTAGCGGTTAGGAAATGGAGCCGCTGGGTGGAGGCCCCGCCCAGCTCTGTCAGTGGACTGCTGAGTATACAGTACATATCCACTTGACTTTCTTATGTACAATTCATCCATTCATTACATAGAGCAACTCTCAATTGTGTTGTACACCCGCTTTTGTTGCATCAAATAACAAATTCAAACCAAACTTGACAAAAAAAAATGAAAATTCGAACACAGGGTCGACCTGAAATGACAGAATTAAGCAAACAATATAAATATACGAATGGTGGACAATATGAGGTTGTTTCGTCAGTCTGCAGTTTTGTCTTCATGTTATTTTTCTTTTGAAAAGTATGTTAGTACTTAGTATAGCTCTCATATGTTATGTAATGCAGATTACATGGCATGGAGCAGTGCACCCCGCTGCTCCCGTTTATGTGCAAATGTTGGTCCAGTCATTCTTGCTGCATGTCATCTTCATGATTAAGAAGGCGCAACTGTGAGACATTTCTATGTATTTTTTGCTGCTCAAATTGACTATGATGATGCATTTCAATAACCCCCTCTTTGATTAATAACCTAATTATTCTAAATATGGAAAATATGGAATATACAGTACGTACAGCTAGACAAATGGATCATGAAATGTGTTCTTCCCCTGTTTCATTTATTCATATTTACCTGGACAGAGCTCTTGTTCTTCAGGTTTCATGGCTCATTATGATGAGTGAGTGCTCCCTTCGGAGTGTTTATACAATATTATTATTATGAGACATAAAACCGCTTTCTCAACGTGTTATTTATGGGTTTTTTTTCCCCCACTGCAGGTGGGCTACGAGAACGCAGGGACGGTGGAGTTCTTGGTGGACAAACACGGCAAGCACTACTTCATCGAAGTCAACTCCCGACTCCAGGTTGAACACACAGTCACAGAGGAAATCACAGAGTAAGCAGCAGTTTTTTTTTTACTGTGTGTGTGTGCTTATGCGTTTGTGTGTGTGGCGGGGGTTTGGCACGTTCATAGCGGGGCGCATCTTCAAGGTTAGATGGTTCCCCGCTTCTGAGAAGTTGCTGAAGTGGAGTGAAAGTTGGACGTATGGAGGACATGTAGGCCGCGCTAAGAAGATTGTCGGGGATTTAAAGAACGCACAGAAATAATGAGAAATGGGGCGAGAAAAGGAGGGTAAGAGTACGAAGTGATAGAGAATAAGTGCAGGGGAGAGATTGGAGGAGAAGGGAGCATGAGCAGGTGGGATCAGCGAAGAGAAAAGCCGAAAGATGAGGTCAGGAAGGAGGTGAGAGACAATTGCATAGAAGGAAAGATGCGAGAAAGAGAGGATAATACAAGATATAAATAGCGCCGCGCCGCGCCGATGACCTGTGAGATTTGTTCAGCTGAAACAACACAGATGGGTCTCAAGACGCAAACACGCACGCACAGAAAGAGTCGGAACAGGTGTGTCAGCCCTTCAGTAACTCACGCAAACCTTTTCTGGTGTGTGTGTGTGTGTGTGTCTGTGTGTGTGTGTGCAAGTGTGTGTGTGTGTGTGTGTGTGTGTGAGGGTGTGTGG
>CAAKHG010017973.1:75001-94665 GCA_901007715.1 Dactylopterus volitans
TGTGGCTGCACAGGGGCAGGTGGTAAGTTAGAAACTTCCCCCCGTGGAGTTTTCTTTATGTTCTGTGCTCTCACCAAAACAATTGCATGTGTCAGTGAGGCCCAAACAAATGAGTTGAATCAATTTTCCTGTTTTTTTTTTTTCTATCTTTCACCCGCTCCTTTCCCCCCCCCCACACACACACACATACACACACCTCCTTCCCACCCCTCCTGCTGACTCTTTTAAACACTGTTGGTTTCCTTTTTTGCCAGTTGCTAAGTGGATTAGCTTGGAACAATCCTCCCGGAGCAGCAGCAGCGGTCAGAAACTCCGCTGAGAATGTAACACACAGGTGATATTTTTAGACGAAAAGGGACAATGGTTTAATTGGCCAGAGAAGCCGTTTGTGCTTGCCAGCCGCTTTTTCAGCAAATCTGTGTTAATTCCGTTTAAACCGCATGTTTCCCTGATTGTTCACATAATAGTGCTAAATCTTTAATTTTTCTTTTTTTTTTTCCCTTTTATTTTTTTGTTTAGTGTTTTTTTTCTAGCCTGCATCCCGTTAAAATCTGTCTTTGAATCTTCTGTCCCAGCATTCATCTTACTGCTTCGGAGTCTAAAGTGAGCAATGCTCTGCCTGAGTGGTTTTAGTTACAGTGTAGAAGTGGAATGTGATATTTATCTATCATGAATCATCAAAGTACTTAACGGTTAAGGCTACAGCGATTACAGAATCACCTTTCTTATGTCAAACGTCCACTATGTATCACTATTTATATATATATATATATATATCACTATTTCATACTTCCTGAGGAAAATAGATGGAATTATATCAATACTTTAGAAGCACAGCCTGAACCTTCAGAGAATCTCACCACTAACAGGTCAGCACAGTCCTGTAGAAATTATCTGACTATTTTAGAAGGTTTCATGTTGTGTCTCCAGTCCAGACCTCCGCTAGAAAATCTGTGGTTCTCCAGCTGTGTCAGCGAGACAGTTATGCAAACTGGTTCGAGCTAGTTATGCCATCTTATAGGTCGAGATCGTACAAGGACATACATTGTGTAATATCAGTAGGCAAGTAGAAAAAGAGGACTTGCTGTAGGTTCGGTGGAAAAATATAGTGTGAGCATACATGATGTCTCAAGACAGAGCCAATTATAGCATTCTCCCTTTTTGACATGGTTCTATCATGTCAAACAGACGAGGTAGGAACGTTGTCTCTGAAGAATCTGTAATATGCAGTAGATATTCGTAAGCAGGTCTTCATACGTACGGCAGCCTATATATGAGCGACTATGTAAGCTCTTTTTTGCATTTCCCGGCAGCAGGCAAATCTTCATCGCGCACGCATGTGGAAATAGTAAAAAAAAAAAAAAAAGAAGCAAAACCTTTCTCATGAGGAATGTCTAACGTGGTACTGGGAACGGAACCTCTTTCCCAGTATTTGGGTCTGGAGCTCCCGTCCGTCCACTGGTCTCAGCAGTGTTGGTGTCAGTTCTGACAAACTGTTCTCGTGGTAAAAAAAAAAACATGGCACAAAAACTTGTCTGCTGGTAATTAGAAGTCAGTCACCTACCGCTTAAAAAAAGTTCAGCATGTATGCGCTAATTTGGAAAGTAAGTGTCATGAATATCAGCCTGGTAATGGAGACCAATGTCCAAAAAAAAAAGACCTAAAATTTAGTGGGTTGTTTCTCGGCCCATGTTCACTAAGTACCATTAAAACTGGCTGAGTAGTTTTTGCCTGAAACCTGGTTACAAATGAACTGAAAAAAATGTAACCACTTAAAAAGAAAAAGAAACATTTTCCTCATGTTTCATGTCACCAGAGATGTCGTGTCACATGACAGCGGTGAAATCAAACCTAGATGGGGAAATATCTTCACTCTGTGTTGCAGATCAGTGTCCTGTGTATTTCTTCACTCTAGTTCTGCGCCTCCATGTCCTCAGCCCTCCCTCCTTTTGTTCCTCTCTATCATTCTCCTTCCATTTGTGCCCTTTTCTTTTATGGTAAAACAGCTTTTGTACCTGCAAATGAACACACACACACACACACACACTCTCTCTCACCGGCTCACTCCGGTCCACCCTCACCCTGCAGTTTTCTGTCACCAAGACAATAAATTCATAGAAAGCCATTCTGGTGCACCACCCACTCCAGGCCTGCGCCAGAGTTTATCATTTCCTCTCCGTCTCCCGGAGAGAACCTCCATATCTCTAAGGAAATGTGACATTTTTGGGAATTGGGGTCATTTGAATTGGCAGGAGTGCGGTAATTACTTGAAATCTGGCAGCGTCCCGACCGAAATGGCACATACTGTAAGTTTCAGCTGTCACAAGCAACACTTTTCATTAGCGCAGCCTTCATTTCAGCCTGAGGTGGATCCACGTGGCCACAGATACAGCTAGAAGGAGAGCTAAGTCTTTTAAGAGAGAGAGGGAGAAAAAAAAATCAATGAGCGTCCCTCTAAATTGTTCAAGAAAGGGTCTCCTTTTCAAGGGGAAAAGAATCACATTTCAGTGGAAATGTCAAAGAAATGAAAGCCGAATTGTGCTTTTATTTGAACATTATGTCCATTAGTTCTGTAGCTTTTTTGTTTCGCCCGACTGCACTTCCACTCGCCGATTCGTGTGAGCCCATTCATTCCTTTTCTGTGTGTTTGGAACTGACTGTCTTGCTAATAGACTTGTCATGGATATATTTTTCATACCAAGTTGAGAAATTCGCCTCCGAACTTGCCGCTCCCTCCCCGACTCCCCCTGCCCCCTCCCCCCCCACCTCTCCTCTCGGAGGCTGTCATCTTTCCTGACTCGTTCCTTTTTCATCAGCCATTCTCTTCATTCCGCGACTGATACTTTTTCTCTTTCCCAACGTGGCTGCAGTTGAGCCGTAGCGTCTCTGACTTTTGTCTTTGTTCTCTCCGGACTCATAGGCTTGTTCATTCCTCAGTTCTCCTCTGCTTCATGTATTTTGAATGTCAGCTTGCCAGAACAGTGGCGTCTAAGCTTTGATGCTGGCCCTTTTCAAATTACGACTTCGGGTTGTCTGTCTGTCCATCAGTGCGCTGGATCCGCTGTTTGCCGATTTTGTTAACATGACATCTCGGGAACACGCGGGCAGAACGTCTTCACATCTGGCACCAATGTCACCGTGAGCTCAAGGATGAACTGATTGGAGTTTGTTGGTCAAAAGGTCGAAGGTCAAGGACACTGAGCGAGCCACATTTTTGTCTGTTGCACTCAATGTTATATGCTTATTATGAGAACATTTGACAAGTGTTCAACATTTCTGAGATTGCACCCGTCCTTTGAATGTCAATTGACGCCTGTAGGGTAGTTCTTCTGTGGCACAAATATAAATTCTGGCTTCAGGAGGTTAGGTTTTTAACACTGGTCGCCCACACACGTTTTTGGCCATTACTTGGAACATTATCTGCTGTTTATTACAACCAAAACGGTCAAAAACGACAAATGGCATTTCATATCCAAAAGGTCAGCTGCATCATAAACACGATATTTTGGGAATGCTTGCGGGGAATTTCTTTGGATGTGGCACAAATGACGGGCGCGAGGATGAACTGATTAGATTTTGGTGGTCATGGGTCAACGCTCAAGGTCTTTCTGACATCACAAAGCACATATTTGGTTATCAGTCATGTGCAGGTTATAACAACAGTTTAGACAAATGTCTAATATAGCAAAAAGATGACAGCCCTTGATGCATTTGATGCAATTGGTCCAAAACCTTCTCTACACATTGACTGTTAAATTTCTGCATGGAGACATACAGGAACTTTCCATCAGGCCAACGCGCTCGCTGGTATCCTCTCTGCCCCCGTAGCCTGGGGGAAGAGAAGATCCGTCATCATGTTTCCCTAATCCCCTTGAATTCACCTGGAGGAGATTCCGAGGCGTCTGGAGGTGCTCAGAGCGAGGACGGCGTTTCATCAAGTGGCGTTAAGTATGCACGCGCGCAAATATAGTGCCTACTCAAACCCGGCGCTCCCCCGTCCTCGCTGTGAGGATCTACAATGCAAGGAAAGGTAGCGATGGAAGCGAGGAGATGTAACGATTGGCTTTTCCCCTGGATTTGAAGGTCTCGGCTGTATCCATCCGCTTTTCCCCACCACCTGTCCATCTCAGCATTGATTCCTCTCTAAGGCTTTCCGCTTTATCCGTCCCCTCACCTCTCTACATTCCTCCACCCCCTTCCTTTTGTTCTCACACCATTTCCTCTTCCCTTGTGTCGTCCTTTCAGCCCTGCTAGTTTCCTGTGGTGTAGGTCTGCTGCTCACCATCGCTCCCATCACTCCTTGCCCGGCTCATTCCTCTCTCCTCCCTCCCATCCATCTCATTGTTGTCACTCTCTAATTCGCATCCATCCTCTCTTCTCATTTCCCCTTCCTCTGACACCTGTCTATTCATCCATCTCTCCCTTCCCATTTCTTTTTGTCCTTTACCTCACCTTTGCCTCATTTGCGCCATCTCATGCTTCATCTTTCCTTTGGCCTGTCATGAACTCCTCCACTGCGTCTGCCCTCTCTTACCGCTGTATTGACGCTCTCCAGTTACGTCCGTCGCTGTTCCCAATCTTTTGCAGCACCCCGTCAGTCATTACTGTGGGTGGCTGACAAAAATGGAAACAACCTGAAAGCTTTTTCAAGGCTTTAAAGTAATTGAATCACCTCTGCAAAGGCAGCCACGCGGACAAAGCATCACGTTAAATCCCTGTTGTGCTAGTGTTAATGAATGGATCCTTAAAAAAGGGAGCCTTTCTCTATTGTCAGCTATGGTACCTCTATAGTAAACCAGTGGTCATCCAGAATTCCCTGCAACCATAATGAGATACGTGACTTATTTTAACATATCACCATTTCCTTTTGTTGCAGTGACCATCTCCTCCTTCACTAACGGTTCTAGTTGTGGTTCGGTGCCAGACTGGTTTCATCTGCTCGCTTAGGAGGATGAATCTTGGCCTCAGAAGGGTGGTAAACACTGCAGCACTGGTGGTAGTCGTGCTGCGTTACCACAGCACCACTTTATTTCATATCTTCAAAGTGATGATAGATGACAAATATGAGAAGGTAGAGGCGGATTGCGGCTGCGTTGCCCTCTGAGGACCAGGCTCCGTCTTTCTGTGGAGTTTCTAATTCCTCTAGCATTTTATCAGATTTTCACAGATCCAAAAATTTGGAACAAAATGCAGCTGTGGGCACAGAAACCTCCATCAAGGCCGATAGCACTCACTTCTAAAGTAAGCACATCCGCGACTGAAACCATCATATATTTCCGCATATTTCTGGATATCTTGTATTTGTAGAATGACCAAATTCAGATCAGCCAACCGATTCCACTCATTTTCTGTAATCCTGCTTGCATACCAGCGGCAATGACAACACCACTACCTTGGCCGAGGTAACTGAAAAGCTAATATCTATAGATAATATATGTAGATAAATTCCAGTTGATGTAAACAGGCTCCAGGGAAAGCGACAACATTGGTGTACCACATCAGCACAAGCAACGGATGAGGAGCAGCATGTGTTAATCTGCCCTACATGTCGCAGGAATTCTTCCGTCTCCATGGGAATATGATTGCCACTCCGTTCACCCCACTCAGGAATTGGGTTTTAGCCAACTCAGTGAGACCTTAACACACATAAAAGGCAAATAAGAATTGATAAAAGGTGCACCCTTGATGATTTTATGACAACTAAGTATTTGATATTTCTGTATATATCAGGAAAAAAACCCAACTTATTGTCCAGTGTATCGGTGATAAACTAGAATTGTCTGGCATTTAGATAAATTCACAATGTTAAGTGACTTTTGTGAGGAGGAACAGCTGCTATGAGTCTGAGCTCACCACCGGAATATTTACACAAACCGTGCGAAGACGCGTCCTCCATGTGTCCTCCTCCAAGTTCACTCACACAGCTTCTCCTCCCGCTCGTCCTCCTCCTCCACCTTTTTCATCCCGCTGCACTGATTGTTGTTGTCTCTCTCCCTCGTCTGCAAGTAGCTTGACAACGTGGCGTCTTTGACTGAAAAGGCTTCCTCTCGCTCTTCCGCCGCTCGTGTTGCTTCCCTCCCAGCGGTAGTAATGGGTGTGCACACAAGTGTCACTGAGTAGGTGGAATACCGCTGTGTATAATCGTAACAAACGCACCCACCCACACACACACACTTGCCTCATTCACAGATGCATGCAAAAGTACACCCCCATATTCCAAAAAAAAAAGGGAAAAAAAAAAGATATCCAAAGGCATTGACACAAATGCACACGCATGCACTCACAGGGACAAAAACAATGCACATCAGTATTATGCTAATACCTATTCATCTGTCTTCCTGCTCTACTGCACAATAGAGACAATTCTGTCTGATGTGTCAGTGTATTGGCCTGAAAAGTGGGAAGATACGTGTGAGATATATATTTTGTCTGGAGGGCAGCCTGTGTGTGTGTGTGTGGTGTGTGTGTATGTGTGTGTGCCTTGTGTGAGATATGGAGGACCGCCTCTGCATTGAACTCCACTCTGCCTTTGAACTTCTCCTCTCTCAAGGTCCAATTTGTCTGTAATTTAGCTGTAAAGGATCTTTCCCGTGTGTGTGTGCGTTTGTGGATCTCTCCCGTGTGTGTGTGTGTGTGTGTTTGTGAGTGGCAGCAGTCAGCTGGTGTGTGTGAGAGTGTGCGCATGCTGCTGTCAAGGGACATTTGCGCATTTTGCTAGATTGGTGGACAGGGGTCCTTTAAGACTCTTAAGTGATGTAATTACACCTCCTGGCTGGCGTTGGTGTGTGTGTGTGCATGCGTGCGTGAAAGCGCGTTGAGCGACGCTGCGCCTGTTTGCCGCGTTTGGGTTTCTGTCGAATTAAAACTTTCAGATGGAGTCCGGCTGGAATTCGCGGCAATTAGCACGAGTTCTTCCAGTCCCCCGCCACTTTAGTTCAGTCTATACTTTCGACAAATTGTATGCATATGAATGGGTGGGACGTCTCTGGGACTCTCTCTCCTCCCCAAAGTCTCAGCTCATCAAGCGCCATTATTTCAAACCACGGCCGCTCCTCGCGTGACGCCTAACCTGAACCACGTCACCTTTTTGTATCCGCGGCCCCGTTTACTCGTCAACGTTCAGTTTCGTTTTGAGTTTTTCCAAATAGTTCCACGTGCAGCTTTTTGAAAATGATCTCTGTACACTCGAGACCTCAGGAAAACTCCCAAAACACTGTAGTACACGTGCCAGGCCAGTAGTTGGCAGTGTGGTCAACCAAAACACATGCATGCGTAGAGACACTTACATTCTCTGAGCTATAGAAAAATCCACGAGTACTAAAGTGTAAACAATGGCGAGCGGTGGGTGAATTCCAGGAAAATGTAGACTGGGGAGTCATGCCAGTCGAAATATGCAGATATTTCCGATGCTTATTTCAGGCAGTAGCCAGCAAGTGGCGCATGATCATTTTCAAGGAGGTTTTGAAGGGTTTTTTAAAAAACGTTTCCGTTTTGCTCCCTTCTCAGGCTGGGCAAACGCCACACTCGCAGACGGCTAAAAACGCAACTCAGGTTTTGCATTTTTCACCCGAAAACGCTGGCGTGTAAACGGAGCCTTAAGCTGACCATTTGGTTTGTCGGTCGTGTTGGGTACGCCATCAGTTCTGCCTGTAAATTTTAAATTCTAACACGCACCAAAAAAAAAAGCGCCGAAAAGGTTCCAAAATCCCATCTAGCTGCCGTAGCTGCGCAGACTTGTTGCAACTGCCTAATACTGCTCCCATTATCGCTCGGGTAATTACATTGTTGAGAGGCCTGGTCTAATTTTATGCTTCAGATATTTACCGTGCAACCCATCAATCCTCAAGCTCAACGTTGATTTACAGTGTTCGGCCTCGACCTCGTTAGCTGAGTCATCTCAGCGCCATGTTCACTGCTGTCCGGTGTGAAGGAAAAATTTGACATCGCCCTTGGAAAAATGGAATGGAAAAATGAGGAAAAAATTCCTGTGACAACTATGCAAACCGCCATGAACGACTAAACGCAGCTGAAAGCTCCGGGACGGCTCCTCGGAGCCTCTTAAGGTGGCATAGCGCAGTCAGAAGTTAAAGTTGATTATTCGACATATTATTACTGTACGTACGTAAACCACTGAAGCCTTTTGTACTCACTTTCATGCAACATTGAACAAAATGACAAAGCAGCCAGTGTGAATGCCCGCCAGGTTTGCCGCGGAATGCGGTTTTCAAAATTGAAATTGCAGCACTGCTGACTTGTCCTCTCATCCTTGGTGGCATTTTTTTTTTTTAAATTATTATTTTAAAGGCGCTTTCTCCCTCAAAGACGGAGCCTAAACTTTGAAAACCTGTTTTAAAAAATGCATAAATTCCGGGCTCTTTCCCCAAATCTCATGGTGTTCATCAATAAACTGCAGAGTAGCAATAAGCAGATCAAAAAAACAGCAACTGTGGGTTCCGGGTGTGAAGTCTGCAGTTTTGGGATGCGGTTGGAAATTCCGCTCCTAGCCAGACACTTCCCCACTAAAGCAAACGCTCCTCCAGCAGGCTGACCTCTGAGATAAAGGCGTCGGCTTTATGGCGATCATCGCGATGATTTTGATGTTAAAAACGGGCACGAGCAGAGAGATGCGCAACGTTCTGCACGGTAGACGGGTGGAGCACCCACGATCTCGTCGCGCCTGGTTAACTTGTGCAATGACAACACATTTCTGTTCCATTCTCTATGTTTGAAGTTTTAGGCAATTCAAAACGGATTATGCCACTTTGACATGTAAGAAACGGCAACGTCATTCATAACATGTAAATTAATGTTGTTCTTGATATTGTTATTCAAAACTGATTTTTTTTAAAATTTTTAATCTTATCTGTTCTTGGTTACTTTAGATTGTAAGTGGACCTGATGAAGTGACCCCTGAGCGATATGTCTCATATACAGTATTGGATACATGCAATAGGATGACTTTTTGAGTAAATATGAGCACGATTTAAATTAAAGCCATGGTACTTTGTTAAACATCTTCGGCAAGAAAAGCTCCTGAAGTCTGTGGACAATAAAACTCTCATACTGTAAGTTGGCAATAAATATTTCCTCCATAGGCAATCAGTAGAGAATTGAAAAACAAAACCCCCGTGGTCATTAAGCAAACTGCGTCTTATCCATCATAAAGACACATGGTGACAGTGAGTGATCGATGCGCATTTACAAACAAAAATCCAATATTGCGCGAATTTACGGTATTGACATACTGCTGACAGCCGTTGCTCTAATCACACCACAGTATAGCTCGACAGTTCCAGGGATTTAATGGTGATAATCATAAACCTGTTCATGCCTGCATGTGTTGAAATGTGATTAAATGTCTTCGTATAGAAGACCAGTATTGACGCCCGCAAGAGCGTGATATTGATTATTTGAATAAACTGCATATAATCCATCTTGCTGACAGTGGATTTCATTGTATCATACGTCTTTTTTTTTTCAATTAAAAGCAGGAATTGGCCTGACTTGCTTGAATAACAGACATCCAGTTGGAAACTGATGAAGATGATGAAAACGTTGTTGTTTTTTTTGTCAGCGTTCAGTGTAAGCAAGGACGAAAGTGAGGATTTAATTCTGTGATATTTTCTTGTTAAAATGTAGCTATCATTGCATTCCTCGTGTGTAGTCTGCTTTTGTGATATTGCTTTCTGGAAGTGCGCGCGCGTGTGTGGCAGATGCGCTGCTTTAGAGATGTCCTCAGTACATTTAGCTGCAAAAACAGCCGAAAGATGAAGCTTATGAAGATGCTGCCATAAAGTACGCCGTTTTTAAAAGCATGTCAGAAAGATATTTGAAACGGAACACAGGAGCCTTCTCTTGCTTCTCTTGCTGTTATTGCTTTTATCTTGAGAGATTTCTGGGGTGGGAGGGTGGCGGTTGGGGTGGGGGGATTATTTTGATGCGCGTTAGAGATACGGCGTTAGCATAGTTTTGGGGGGCTTTTATTGCTTCCAGCGCGTGTGCATCCATGTGTGCTCCAAAACAGTTTTTCTTGGCTGTTGAGGGTGCAAGCGTGCGCGCGCATCATTATTCCGGCGCTCGAGAGAGAGAGAAGCGCGCCCGCACCTGCTTATTTGTCTGTTTAGGCGAGCTAATTAGTCTTAAATGACCACACTCCATCTTCATCAGGCTGGGAAACCAGTGGCAGAGAGCGAGTGGAAGCGAGGGAGACGGACAGAAACAATGGGCCGCGTTAATTTCGCGAAAGGGCCCTGACAAAATGAGTGGTAGCAAATCAAAGAGGGACAAGGGAGGGAGGGGGGGTGGGGGGGCATGAGGTGAATGAAAAGAAGAGGCGAGTGACCCGGAGCTGCCGGAGGAGCAGAGCGCCCAAGTGTCACGCCTGCGCCGCGTAGATAAGTTTTGATTTGCGCATTAATACGTTTCACACTTGGTTTGATGCCTTTTCTCTGCCCTTCATTTTCTCATTAAGCCGCATTTGTTTCGTCTCTGCGCTCGGCCCGCAATTTCTCCCGCGCTCCCCGTCTCCTCTCCGCCGGCGCTCTGCTCGGTGATTGTTAGCGGTCAGCATCTCCTGCTCGCCGCTCGTGGCTCAGATTTTTTTCCTTTGTGAACATGGCTGCCGCAGGAGTTGCAACATCAGCGATTACGCGCGCCGGTTTCTCTCTGTTCGCCTCGCCCCTTGCTCGCGCTCCTCGCCGTGCCAAACTATAAAAAGACGTTTTGAGGAAAGGTCAACTCAGGATGCACTTGTTAACAATTAATACAAACGGGCTTGTTTTGAAAATTGTCCACCCTCCGTCCTTCCTCCAGAGCACCGCCGTTCAGCCCTCTCTTCCCCTCATCCCTCCTTTCTCTGCTCATCATCCCTTAACCTCTCTCCTCCTGCTTCCTGCTCCTCCGGACCTTTTCCCCCATGTATTATTTATTCATGTTGCTCATGGCTTATTGAATCCCACTGCCTCCTTCTCTTCTCACTTCCCCTCCTTGTCTTTTGTATGCTGTATATTCTCGTCTGCCTTCCTGAGCACCACAAGGAAACACACACACACACACACACACACAGGCGCAACCACACACACACAGGCGCACACAGTCAGCAGCTCTCCTGCAATCGCACACGACGGCGCGAGTGTGTCCATAGAATAACAGCTGACAAGGAAATGCCACCGAGCTGCATAGTCGACATGCCTGGACGCTCTGTAATAAGCAAGATAATGCTTATAATAATTGTAAGAGTGTGTGTGTGTGTGTGTGTGTGTGTGTGTGTGTATCGGGCTAAATTATGTGTTCAATAGTGATTACCTGAATCAGCCTTTATATGCGTTGATGTTTGTGCAAAATTGAGACAAATGCATGCCCGCTAAAGCGCCGCGCCGCCCGGCGCCACCGGATCCGGAGCCTTTATGTTTGCCGTTTTTGTGCGGTTTTATGTGCGTCACACTGCACAAGTGGGAGTTTGCATCTGCGTTTGTGTGCGTGCGTGCGCGCGTTGTTTGGTTTTGGGAGCTCGTCAGAAAATAATTTTTTAGGTGATTATAATTGTGCAGCGATGCGCGTAGTGAGTGATTGAGAAGTAGGCAGATGAATAAGAATGAGGGATGCAAGAGTGTGTGCGCGCGTGCGTGCACACGTGTGTGTGCGCGCGTGTGTGTGTGTGTGCGCGCATTGTGTTCTGACACCAGGGGAGAATCTAATTTATGTGTGTTTTGAGAGAATGCGTGTGTGTGAGTGTGTGTCAAGGCTATTTATGATAATGGGAGGGATGCTCATAGTGATTATAATCGCACCCGTCATTGTTTTTGGTTATATGAGATGTTTTTCTATGCAGATGGCCGAACCTGACTCTTCTCTAGCATTTAAATCCTATTTAATATGACAGTTAAGACATTTACTGGACCGTCGCTATAAAGCAGCGTTATGCATATGCAGATGATAAAGTTCTTTTTTTATCATTCATGAATGGGGGTGATTGTAAGTGGCGACACTAATGAAGTAATAAGCGCTAACCAAATGCAAAGCCAGAAACCTTCTCGCCGATTTTAACTTTTCCCATTTCGTTGCTCGGTAGCAACTTATTTTTGCATTTACTCCAGCCGCATCTTGACACTTCACAGGAATACCTGTGTGAATTCCTGAGCGTTGTAACTGTACAAGGACAGCTTTTCAGTTGCGGAGGCCTGTGTCTCCATAGGTTTTCCTTCCTGACGCACCACAATATTATCGCCGAATGATGTATCTGCACTTCCTCCCACTGAACAAACATGTATTGTGGGCTTAAAATAAATATATCCAAGGAGCATAACGCCAACTACAAAAAAAAAGTCATTGCTACATGGAACTTTGCACTTACCCTCTTTCATATATGAAGAAGTAGCTTTCTGCTGTTTTCCATTTGGCCCAAAGCAAGAGACTAAGATTTAACACCTTATGCATTTGACTCAGGCGTTAACACCTATGAATATGGATATCTACTATGTGAACATCCTCGTCGCCTCTTTTATCGCCTCAAGTTAAAAAAGAACTGGCATTTTGCATAAAATCTTATGATGATATTGTCTGGAACATTGTGGTCACAATAGATGCGCAATGGAAACAGCTCACCTGACTGACATGCAGCAACCATTTGTGTTGATTTCACCTGTACTTTTCCTACTTAGACATGCAACATTTTGCTGTTAAATGTAAAAAAATAAATAAAAGAAACAAAAGCTACTGCTTTAAAGTCCAAAAAACTTAAGAGTGCACAAAAAAACAAACATAATACTTTCTGAATGCACTGGAACTCCACTCACATCTCATGCAGTGTTGAGTCTTTTCTAGATGCGTCCAATCAAAACACATCAGCTTACACCTCTGCGTTATTTGTTTGTTTTTTTTTCTTCCCTTTCTCCCCTCAAGGACAGCCTCAATAATATAGAAGTTGTTTCCATAGCGACGACCTTTTACAGGTTTCAATATGAATCACTGTATGTTTCCTTTGCCACGACATGGTCCTCTTAACATGTGATCCTGACTGAGACTGCGTATCCCAATAAGAGCAACACCACTTAAACCCAAGGCTGGAATTAATCAAATCCTAATTTGCATGAATTACCATGGCCTAAATGATAAATTAAACTGTAATTTCCATACATTCTGTCCAGTAATCCCCTTTGGATTCCTCCTAAGCCTTTTCCACAGGCTTGGGGCTTCCCAGCCAAGTCGTATCAAAGACTTGACGAAAACCCGCGGATTCAGCATCAAAAGGAGGGATGGATGGTGGGTAAGGCCCAGGGACAGACATGCCCTTGGGGATAGTGGTACAGAGGGAGACGGGTACATCGGTGTTCTCCCAAGCTAAAAGGACAGGGAGCGGCCCGGCTTGGATGTAGCTGATGATTCCGTAATGAAGATGTCGGTTCCTCTTCAGATTTGATGGTGGAGTCGTAATCCACCGGGGATTTGCCAAGCACAGATTCGCCCTGCGAGGCCGCGTGCGCGCTCCGCCTGCCGCAGCCTGTGAAAAGGTGCTGGAGCATGTTGGCGCCGGCCAATGGCGGGGTGTGTTTGTCGATGCTTGCGGGGCTGTCACTCAACAGCAAGCAGACTAGACTGGATGCCGGGGCGACACTGCTCGCATCCAAATGATCCACCAGCCTGTTTAGTCAAAGCGAGCTGTGAGTGGAATATAATGGGTGAAGTGACAGAGGAAATCCCTCTCAGCCAGAAGTGTAAAAAAAAAAGCTTTTCCGCTTTGCTGGACCATCTCGCACTCAGCAGGAGCACCTATGGGCGTACCACGCTGCGAACCCTGTTGAGACGATAACTTTATTTAATAAGGCTTGCACGTAAATCGTCGTGCGCGCCTCTCCCCGCCTGCGTCGAGACATCGCTCACATCCGAGCGCAATGTGCGCCTGTGTATGTTCATACATCAAAGATGCATCTACAGTCCGCTCGGAGAGCTCTGGGTTTAATTACTGTGGTTTCCTGCTGGGCTTTGCTATATGGAGAGAGCCAGTGTCTCCATTCCCGCTGCATATTCGCACATACTACGCTTCATTTGTCGGGGGGAAAAAAAAAAAAAAAAAACCCTGTAAATGAAAATTCCGGCGGTGAGGATCGAGCATGTCTGTGCATGCACAATATGATGAAGCCCCCGCTTGCGTATGCCAATATATGCATGTAAACACGTAGCTCTTAGTTTACATGCACATGTATTAATCCGCGCAGTCGTCCCCCCCCTCCCCCACTCCCCGAATGCATGGATGTGTACAAGCTGGAAGCGTTTGTCTTTCCTCCCGCAAAGTTCTCCAGCAGAATTACAAAGTCAGCCGAGGCGGGGATGTCAACAGCAATATTAGAGAGATGAGAGTTGGAGGCAAATCCCGAAAATCCAGAAAGGAAGAGGACAAATTAAAAGTTAAAGCGGTGACAAAAAAAAATAAAAATAAAGGATGCATGAGAGGGTTGAACGGCTTACTTCCATTTCACCGTTTTTTTTTTTTTTCTTCCCCTTTTTCTCAGTCAAAACAAGCATCCGTTCTCATGAGTTATGAAACCAGTTCAGCGAGTTTGTTTGTGAAGCAATTCATCACGACCGCGGTCCTCTGCCATTATGCAATTAGTAATTACAAAAAAAAAAAAATTACCAAGAATCTGATTTAAAAACAAGTGTCCCTAATTCTGCACTTTCTGTTAGACCGCTAAAGCATTTTTGTTCAGTACGAGCCGCGTCTGTTATGGAGGTGAGCGGAGGGTTACATTTAAGTCTCTTCCTCCATCATTGTTTGTCCCTGACATTGTGTTTATTTTATAGCAGTAAATTCTTTCTCTATTCTCTCCCCAGTATTGCCTCCATGGCTGAACTCCTCTCGTACTATCGCCGCATTATCTTGGCTAGTCAGTCACTCACAGGCTTGTATCATCGTGTTTTTTTTTGTTTTTTTTATTTTCTTCCCACATTTCTCCTTTCTTTTTGTGCGTTTTGTAACCGACGAGTCGTGTGTTTTTAATGCTCCCTGATTGATGTGTATCTCTCCGTGGGTGTGCCGATTGTGCTGCGCAGTCGCTGATGCATTTTTAACTACATGTTTACTTATGTGTGGATGCACATATCCGTGTGTGTGTGTGTGTGTGTGTTTATTTATCTGTCGTCCTGTTTTCTTTCTCTATTTGTGACTTCCACTGTGCAATTTTCCGAGTGAGAGAACTTGGATTGCACTTTATCAGGCCACTATGCGCTTTTACATATTTTTATTTATTTATTTATTTATCTTGTGGCTCGTGTGTGTGTGTTTGCGTGTTTTGTGGACTGGTGTATATAGACCTTCTTGCAGACTCGTGATTCGCATCTGCATCAAATCTGAATGTCACCCTTTAAATTAAATGCCACCTTTCAAATTGAGCTACCGTGTAACATATTTGGGAGCTGGAAAGTCATCAGTGATTTTTTAACTGAATTTTGCATGATGCTGCAGTTCCTTACAGAACATTTCTAGGGTCCAGGAAGTTAGGATGTTGAATAAATGTGAAAGCACGCTTAAATCTTCATCAAAATTTACATACATCCCTAAATTTGAACAGACTCAAATGCTCATCTTTTGGTTTTTACAGGCCGTTTTTGTGTTGGAGCGCATTACTAATCATGGTCTGAGGGAGTTTATCAGAATCATGAATTGCAGTATAAGCATCCAGTCCCCGAAGAAAAGTAAGTGCTGCAAGGGGAATATGACTCATCCCAGTATGCACATTTAGATGGCACAAGAATAACACATGAATGCCATCGTACGGTGGATTTTGGCTGGAAGATGCAGCACCTGGATCACCCCGTTAAGTCTGACGTGCGCAGAGCGAATATGTGTGTGTTTGTGTGTGGATTTCTGAGCGATTATTCAGGATTCACGGGGGCTTTGCTGCGCAACCCCGTCTCCTGTTCCGGGGCCCGATTTTTTAAAGCGCCCCGCGCATGTGTGGCGGAAGGCTGCAGAGCTCATAGCGAGAGTTGAGATGCGGGCC
Organism: Dactylopterus volitans; assembly: GCA_901007715.1. Lineage (NCBI taxonomy): Eukaryota > Metazoa > Chordata > Actinopteri > Syngnathiformes > Dactylopteridae > Dactylopterus > Dactylopterus volitans. Next base: position 91,000 of record CAAKHG010017973.1, read on the forward strand.
AGTGCAGAATGAAGAATCAATCACACTGGATCTAAACCACTATTAATAACCTGTCTTAAGATTTCAAGATCACACACGAGAAGTGTGGTATCAATTGAGGCGTTTGAACTTTTAGCTGCTAGTTTGGCAGAATCCCCATTTATATTATGTACACGCAGAGTTGATCATTGATTCGTGGGAGGTTGGTTGGTTGGTTGGTTGGCCTGTTGCGTTTTTGTTTTTTTCTTGTTTTTTTCCTTCCTCAACAGTGGTTCGTTCCCGTCTTTAAACCCCTCCTCCCCTTGGGGAAGTGCCTCCATTAAGCGGCACGTCCGCAGAGACGTCGCAGCCCAAAAAAGGAACTTGCCAAATGTGCAAAGCCGATGTCTGCTGCAGGGCCGGCGTCGGCACCGGTGGCTGATGGTGGCGGCAGGAGCAGCAGCAGGAGATCGAGCGAAATTAGAGCTTGCCAAATGTGTTTGAGCTCTTCGTCTTCCCTGGTCCGGCCCAACCTATGACCTCACTCATTCCTCTGGTTTAGTGTTTTTTTTTCACGAGCAGTCGAGGTGAGCTGGTCTGGGCCAGAATACTGGGGATTATTTTTAGTCCCAGTCCGACCCTGTTCATGCTCACATGATGTTTCTGTCTTAGCTAGTTTGGAATCCAATCATGGTTCAATAAGCAACTTGTGCTAATTTCGAATGAGATGTCACTGTAGACTTAACTAAACTTTTGAAATTAACCTATATGACGATAAAGCCAAGACTTCTAAGTGAAAGAGAAGGAAAGGATAGCGAGATTTTGGAATACAATGTTTTACAAAAATCGTTGTCGAAGGTCTCAATAGAAGACATCCACCAGGGTGGATGTCATGTCAAGCATGATAGCAGTGTAAGTGATTAGTCGATTCATTGATTATTTGATAGACTGTCTCCGGGACACCTTAATTTCCTAATTAGCTCTTGAATGAGTGCCTCTCTGGTGGTGAGGGTTCAAGCTCAACTTACTTTGGTCCTTAAGAGCAACGAGTTTTGCAGTGTCGAGTACAACATGAGACAAGCATGAAGGAACGCGGGCTCCGCAGGACTTCATCAGTGAACGAGCATGATATCCAAGACATCAAAAAAAGACACAGCAACAAAGATTATCCTGCCAACCTCTATATCGGGCAGGACAGGCCCAACACTCCTCATCTAAAGCACAGCAACATCATCCCCAAATGCTCATATAAAAGTACGACCAGCATAGCTTTCCAACACCGGAACTATGAGAAACTGTTAACAGCGGCAACAGCATAACGAAAACCTCCAGGTGTTGTCCCACAATTAAGCCAAACGGGTCGGGTGTCCGTGGCCCACTTGATTTTTGTGATTAAGTGGATAGAAATCGGTGATCAAAGAAATCACGTTGTTTGAGATATTGTCAACTGTAGCTTCTGAAGTCAAAGAATTTTGGTAATTAAGCCAATATGGACAAATACTCCTCAGTCTCTCACATTAAGGGGGGAAAAAAGCATGTTTTTTTTTTTCTGCCACACCAACTGGGAAAGGGGGATTATTGCCGTCATCTTTTCCATGTTTTAAATTGATCCGCTTGCACAAGACAACAACAGTGGCGGGTCATTTCGAATGCAGCGCGAGAGGAGTCGTCTCGGGAACCCTTTAGTTTTTAGTTTTATTTTTGTGTGGTGATTATCTTTCACAGCCGATGGTGCAGTGACTTATTTGTGCAGAAAGCGGCGTTTGGTTTTTGCTTGGAAATGGCTGCATTAATGACGGGGGAGAGAAAACAGAAAACTGTTTCCAGTCACCTGCAGGAGCTACGTTTCCCTGCCAAGACGGCGCGATTCTCCCCTCGTGTTCTCCCACAAACGCAGCCTCCTCGGCGAGGGTAATTAGATCATTTCCTTATGGTAACAGCATCCTTTAATGGCAAGCAAAAAACAATATTCGAATGCGGTCATACGAGTATGACGTGTGTGTGTGTGTGTGTGTGTTTACAGAACTTTCACGCCCTGCTCATTGTGCACTGACACCAGGATTATTGGAAGTATCCATTTCTGGATTCATCTTCTCCCTTTTGTCTTCATCCTCTTATCCCAATCCAGTCTCTCCCGCTCTTTTTCGGCCTCTCTCATCATGTTTGCCGGTTCCTTCTGGACGCCGGCGTTATTTTGCACCCCCCCCCCCGCCCTCTCTCTCTCTCGCTCTCTCTCTCTCCTACATCCACTTCATATCAAGGAAAGCAGGAATTAATTAATAGGCTCATAGTGAGGCTTGAGAAAATAGGGGAGAAGGAGAGCAAATCTAATCAGATGGTGTCTTGCTTTTCTTTTCTTTTTTTTTCTTTTCCCACAAGGGTGTGTGTGTGTGTGTGCGTGTGTCTCTGCTGGGGTTGTTTGAGTGTGTGTGTCCATACTCCACACCCACCACTTCACCTCATCCTTCTCTACTTATGCCCTACAACTTATTTCCTATTTCGCCCCCCACCTCCCCACCCCAAACTACTCTTTACTTTTAAGTCTGCCTGTTCCCTCAGCTTTATTGGGAGAACCTTCACCTCCTTTTTTTTTTCCTCTCAAACATCCTACTCTCTCATCTTCTCCCTTTTCCCGCTCATCCTCTTTTCTCTCCCATTCTGTCCTCCCACTTTTATTTCTTTGCTTTCACTGATAAACTGTGATTAACCCCCTCCTCTCTCCTCTCATCCCTCCTCCTCCCATTCCCCTCTCCTTGCTCTCCATTTCGAAACATCTTCTGTTCACTCTCGTGCTGCTTCTTCTTTTTTTTTTTTTTGGCTGCCAGCTAAATTGATGTCAAAATGCCATCCTCGTGCCACAATGACTCAAATTTCTTATTTCCTCTCTCATGCAGATTATGCATCCCTCTGTCTCTCACCTCCCTCTCCTTCTGTTTGCCGTCTAATGAAATCCGCACAAAACGAGATGGGGGAGCCTCGATGCCTTTCGCTCCCCAACCATCCTCTCCGCCCGAGTCCTGCTTCATCTTTGGTTTTTCTTTCATGTTCTCTCTCTCTCCATTTATGTCTGTATTGTCCTTTCTGCAGCTTCCATTTGTTTTTCTGTTTCCCATCTCTGTTTGTTCTTTTTATTTCCACCCCTATACGGTGGCGTGCCCCCCCCTCCCCCCCACCCCTCTTCCAGGTCTCGCTCGTCCATTACGCCCTGCTGCCGCCGCGTTTGGGGTTTTATTCATCCTTCCTCTTCCTCTGACATCCATTTCTGCCGCGTTTTTGGTGTCACCCTGTTTGGCCACATTTCCATTCCTGCAGGTTCCATATCGAAATCATGCTGGCTGTATATTTCCAGCCATTTATTTAGGGAAGTGTGTATGGAGAGGGGGGTTGAGAGGGGCGAGGGTGTCTGTACATTTGGTAGAAAAGCGTCTACATTAGTTTTACTGAAATGAGAAACACATTTCCGCTTTGCTCTTTACCACTTGCCTCGGAGCCATCTTGAAAAATGTACTTACCGGAGAGGCGTTTAATGTGAACATGAGCAAGCCCGGCAAACACTGAGTAAACACAACAGACACACACATACGCGCGCGCACACACACACACACACACACACACACACACACACACACACACACAGGGCACGCTAATGAAGTTATGAAATCAAATGTTCACTTCAAAGGAAGTAAATGTTTTGCAATTTTAAGGCCA
>CAAKHG010017973.1:96299-110800 GCA_901007715.1 Dactylopterus volitans
TCGTCTTTTTCAGCTCTGCCCTTTCCCGCCGCGCCGCCGCCCCTCCGCTCGTCCTCCCTTGTCCCCCTTCCTCTCCGGCCCTCCCATCACTTACCTTTCACCGCCCCGCCCCCCGCCCCTCTTCCTCTTTTAGTTCTGGGCGCTCAGCCACCCCCTTCTCCCTTGCTAACGAGCTCTGACTGAAACGACTGAAAATGATATGCAATTAGTACTCGGCTGCGTGTGTGTGCGCGCGCGCGCGCTTTGCACGAGAGTGACAGACTGAGGCAGAGTTCTTGAACCCGCGACTGCACGTAGGCGCCCACCGGACTCCCCCCAGGTTTGAGTTGGGCTAATGTACTTTCCTTGTACTGCGATAATGTGGAGATGGTCAAGTGAAGGTGTGCACATGCTAGCGGGCATCGTCATGAGTGCTTTCTGAGGTATGTCCATACGCATGTATATGTATATACGTTATCTGACAGGGTTTCAGATTTAATGGAAAAATGGAAGCACAAGAAGCGTAAGCGTGTGTGTGTGTGTGTTCAGGTGCTCCTGTCACGGTCACAGGTCAGAACATTATACATCCTCCGCTCTGATCTCCTCAACCCCGGCAATCCCAGCCCTTGCATAACTCAAGGCGGACAAGATAATTCCTTTTAATGGTATTACATTTTAATGAAACAGTCATTGCACTCTTGACTCTTGAGATGACCCGAAGTAATGCCACGAAGCTCCTCGTGGCGCTTTGAAATGCATAATGGCCCTCCTTTTGTCACGAGGAGCCATATTGCCAGTTTGAATCCATATGCTTTGCAACTAAATGATTTTAGTCATTTTATTTTCATGCCTGGGCTCATGCGTGTCGGGTATTTAAAGCATAGATTTAATGGGGGAGACATTTTCGGCATTTAAAATATGACGTTTCCTCTTGCCAGGTTCATGGAATTTGTTGCTGATGTGGTTCACAAAATAGCTGGCACAATTTATTTCAATAGAATTAACATGTTTTGTTTTGGGTTTTTTTAATCGCGCACAAGTCACGTGATAAGCAAAAGGGCCACTGATATTTTCTATAAATACAAGTCTTTTCTACTCATACACAATTACATTTTACAAATATGAATCAAATCTAAACCTTTCATGATTACATTTAATACTGTATAAGCACAAACTCTTATTTAGCCTGTATTGAGCCCATCGTTATTGGGATAATTGTGAGTATCCTTGCGAGTGGCGTAAAAACAGCTCAGTGTCCAGTCCCATGTTAACTTTCACTATATTAAAAAAAAGCATGAAAATCCTTGTATTTTTTTATTTTTTTTCCCCAATTTATCCTTTATTTATGCACTGGACCTAATGATTTATGTTACAGATGTTCACCAAATAAAGACATGTCTGCTGTGTCTCTATTATGCAATGAAAATATATGTCAACAAAATGTAAGCAAAAGTTCTCTTAGTATGCCATTTCAGCATATTTTTTAAAGACTTTTAAATATCAGGATAATGTCTAAAACCACTCTTTTGGGCCAGAATAAACGCAGCAAGGATTGCCTACTTTCGGCGCACCAAAACAGCGAGGCGGCATTTAGATCAACTCCATTTTATGTTTTCAGACATGTCAAAACAAATCAGCAATAAACGCCAGAATCCCCATGTTAAAAAATGTTAATAATGTGGTTCTGTCGCGGCCGATTTCAAAATGCTTGTTGTGATGTAAGGCGCCTCACATTTGCGGTGGCGCAGCAAAGGAGGTTTCATGGGCTTTTGATGGTAATACTTCACATTATTTGACGTGATTGTGGATAATAAGATGTTAAATTCGACCCAGTTCACGATGATATCATAATATGCTGCAACAAAATGCTCTGTCAGGTTCGACTATGTTAAGCAGTCAGACTCGCTTCGGCTCCGGCGAAGCATTTGCATCAGCAGATAAACAATATGTGTACGGCATTGACCTGGACCACAGATGAAAGCGTCTCCCTCATCTTTGAAGCTACTTTGAATGAATCTTGTTAAGTTTAATCAGAGTTTACATTTTTTTTTTCTTCCCAGGACTGTGAGAGCTCTTTTAAACATGAGCTCTTGAAGGGAGCCTTTAAGTAATAAATGTTTTTTTTTTGGTTGTTGTTGTTTTTTCCCCCCCCATCAGGGCCAATCTCTTTAGACGCATTCAACAAATTATTTTTGAGGTGTGTGTTTTATGTAGGCTGCAGTATAAGCTGGGATGTACACATGTTTGCATATGCTCAAAACTCCTTTGGGGCGGCCGGCAGTGTTCATTCTGATAGGGAAGAAGAAAAAAAAGGGTTCTTTAAATATACTGTGTGGAAGAATGTGTGTCAGTTGGAGAGAAAGGGATTTACTTGTCATATGCCAAAAATGGCTCCTCAGAAGGCGCTTTAAGATCTGGCTAATGCGTATTACTCGTGCCGGAGTGTAAATAAAGTGGACTCGCGTATTATTCTTTGTAATACAGTTTTGCAGTTTTGACAAATGCGAGAGGTTTACAAGCTGAACAGAAGCCCTACAGTTAGGGATGCAACCGTGCGTGCGTGTGTGTGTGTTCGCAATGTAACGTCACGCTCGGGCACGCCGTCGTACGACGAATACACCTGAATGAAAAGTCAGTCGCATACGGCAATACCCATGTACCCATGCAGTACCCAGTACCCATTTAGGACCTGTACGCAGCAGTAGAAGACCCTGCTTCACATATTTATCAAAAGCTCATTACAGTGCTCCATCCTTTGGGTCGGTGGTTCCTGCATGTCAGATCAAGTGGAACAAAACTAGCCAATACTAATGCACAAGTTATAGATTTTTTTTTTTGTTAATCTATTTTGTACCTTTACAACATCAGAGATGCTTTTCAGCTTTTGGAGCTGATTGTGATGGGTTTTTTTTTTTCCTTTTTAAATATGACTTATGTTAAGAGTGTATGTTGTGTTCATTGTCTGCTCAACCATCTCAGGTGGCTCTAATCGACACTGCACAACTATGTAAAAAGAAAATGCAAAGAAAACAAAAATGATACATTTGGTGCTTTTTTTCTATTCTTTATTTTTGTCCCCTTCCACCGCGCAACATTTCACCCCTACTCACAGTTGTTGCACAGTGCAATTAGCCAAAATCCAAAATAATGTTCCTGGCTTCCAGGTTGGAGTACTTACAGATGTAGGAAGAACAGATTCAATCAGAAGACATATATTCTGTGACGCTTGCAGGGATTCAAGAGATCAAATATCAGCTTGGCAGCTCCTCAGAAGCCTGAAGCAAGGCGAAAGCGCAACTGGCAAAAAGTCAGAGATGTCAAGCATACAAAAAAAAAACCCATACAATATTGGGCCTGGCATCTTTAATGGATTTCCTTTCTTATGCATGGGTAGAAATAAAGCCCAAGTTCTCTCCTTGACACTCCCGAACCTCAAAATGCCCTCCCTCAAAAGGAATCGGTGGAAATGTAGAAATGGATCAGAAGAGGCATCATTCAGAACCTGTAGGAAAGTGCAGGGAGAAGCATTCGGAATCTGCAACTGAATAAACTCGGGCCAGGGGGGGGGGCAGATTTTCGTGGCACCTGAAAGCAAAGATTTACCACAAAATCAAAACGCATCGTCTCCGGCTCCCCAGCACACAAGCAATATACAAAAGTGCAATATTCTATGCTGTTGGTAATAATTTTAACCTCATTATCATGGGGTACCTTGAGGCAGGTCCTGCATCATTACCTACTCAAATCATAAAACCCCATGCCGTAGATGGACCGCTGAAATTGAATTTTAAGACTTTTTATGTTTTCACTTCATATTGTGCTCTATATTACCGCATGCGTTATTGTTTAATCAAATTTTGCGGAAAAAAAACAACAGCAACAAAAAAACAGCTGGAGTAAACGTTGGGCCGAGCGGTGCAGTTACACGGGCAAAATATAATTAAACTACCATGTGAACTCTGCTATGTGCTCAGGGCTTGATTACATGACAGGACACACACCACACACACACACACTAACACTAACTCGCTCGAGTTTTAGGAAATGAGGTCAACAATTTTTAGAGGAGGTTTTTGAATAAACACGTGGAACAGCCCCAGCTAAGATCAGGCTTTGTTCACGGACCCCCACCCCCACCTAACCCTAATTTTTCCCAAGGCTTTGGTATTGTCAGTAATTTTGTTAGTTTTATTTGCAGGGAATGGTTCTGTTCTTACACAACATAATTATTTCATAAGAATGTTCAACAATTCATCGTTAAATTGCTGAATAAAATTAAACAGAGGAGGTTTGTCTGCCATTTAGGATTACCTGGGAAGTTATGAACGGATTTGCATTAGAGTGAATGTAATGGCAGGGCTTGGCCTGAAGATTAACTGATTACATTCGCGGAAAGGTCAAGACTGGCGTACAGATTCAGATGTCCGCGCCAATATTTTGCACCCGGGCGGCTTCAAGGTTCTCTGGCGGTAAAGCCAGACGCGCGAATTGGCCGGGTTGTATCCGACTTGCGGGTGTTTTTATTCCATCACCTTCACCATCCCTGGAGCTCCGCCAAAGTGCCGTGGGGCTTCATGCTATCGGCTGCTCAGTTACCATGTCGACTCTGCAAACGTGGGGTCAAGGTATGGGGGGCGGGGGGGACTGTTGCCGTGGCGGCGGTCTGCAATCTCAGAGCGATTCCAGGAAGTGGTAGTCGTATTGCAGGTAGTCATTTTTAAATTGGTTCTTTCTCCCTCATTTTCGCTCAGTTTTAGCAGAGAGGGCAAACTTTTACTTAATTACTTTTGACCTGAAAACCCAGCTGCAATCGCACATCATTTGAATAATGTGCACTGCACGCACCGATTAAGCATAACATTATAAGCACTTCACGTTTACCATAGAATATAATACAATAGCCCCTGCAGTAGATTCTTCCTTCCTTCAGAGTTCTATGTTGAACTTTTATTGAATCTGAGAGCAGTGTTGGCATATTTGAATGATTTGCGATAATTTGTGATGCTGTTAAACTGTACTCTGTTACACCGAGAGTTGTCGCTAAACGTTTGCCACCCTAACGCGTTTATATATGCAAATATTCAAAAACCAAGATTCAGCACAACATCCCCACTGGAGGGAGAGGTTCTTGCAGGGGTGTTGCATTATGTTCTATGGCGAGCATGCGGTGGTTCTATTATGCTTGATTGGTATATGCCAAATATACAGAATGTCTGTAATCGACTTGACATGTAAAAACCTCCTGTGTTCAGAGGATAACACTGGGTGAAGAAGAAAACTGTGTTAATTATATTAATTATGTCGCCTCTGCTAACTTAAGTATGCAATTATGAGCGGCAAACCTTAAATAAAATCGATAGAAGCGGCATCATTTGTTCCCTCGCATCTTGTCGCGTCAATCACGTGGATGGCAACTCTTGATTGCAAAATTTTGTCCGAAGCTCACATTATTAATTCCTTTTTGATTCTCACTGAAGACGGATGCATGCTGCTTGGTGGCAGCAGCATAATAAAATTACCCAAGTAGCGGAAGGGGGACGTGGGTGAGGGGAGGGGGGGGAGACCGACCACGGAGCAACAGCTTTAGCAGAATGCTTGCAACATTTAGCTGTGATGGTTTAAAAAAAAAAAAAAAAAAAAATCCAAATATAGCTGCGTCAACATTTGCACTTTAAAGTTGGTCCAGTCAGACTGTGCAGCTCGTCGCGTTATTTCCATTTGTCTGTCTGCGAGAAGGCAGATCTCATCTCCGCTGATGGCGGCAATCGCTCACGGCTGCATGCGAACAGATGTTCCCGTGCGCCGCCCCCCCCCCACCACCACCTCTTCCTCCTCCTCAGCTCCTTGCACAACTTTTGTCAGCAGCTAACCATATTTACCGTCATCGCACGCTTACTGGGAGCGAGCGTGTCCATGTGCCGCGCCGCGTTGTTTAACGCCGCCGCGCTCACTGAAGGCGCGCCACCCTCGCGCTCCTCCCGTGTCGCGCGGCCTTGTTGTGGAACTTGCTAATGATACGGGGGACTTTCACTCTGCAACTGGCTGCACTGAGGGACAGATGTTGCTGCAGGCTCTTTAATTTGTCTGAGTCAAATTAGTATACAATGAATTTCATAAGCCCTCGAGGGTTCTCATTCAATCAGTGTTGCCTTATGTTTTCAAAGTAGAAGAATTATGCGGAAGGGGGGGTGATAAAAACGAGGGCAAACTTGATTTATATGTAATAAAGTCTCTGCATGGATGCCAAATTTTTTGACTCGGAAAATCTTGTTTATTGCCGAATCGTTTATTTGCATAATGTTAAAGTACTTCAATCTCTGTGGAAAAAGGCAGCCGATTTCACCTCATAGGTTTTTACATTTGGGCACTTGGTCTATGAAGTGCTCTTTTACTTTGGCTTCACTTTTCATGAACAGGCAAATGCAGTAACCAAGTGTCGGGGTTAATAAGTGTAAACCAAACATAGACACCAAAAAAAACTTGGTTAAACAATAGTTATTTTATTTTATTTTTCCTGCGGTTGTCTCGCTTTCAGTAAATTCAAGTAAACTGACAAATCTTAAGATAAGTGGGTTCATGTTGAATAATTTAAGCCAAAGTCCAACTGAATCTTACCGAAACTTGCATAGCTCATTGTGTTTCGTGCAAAAGTGCCAGATGCAAAGCATTTCCTTTTTTACACGCCACGTCTTTAAAGGGATGTAGCTCTAAGAAGCTGGCAGCGGGCGGGAGCCTGGTAACAAATCTGTATCCAAACGAAAACAAAGTATAATAATTTCCATAACTGCTGTTGGGGGTGGGGCTGAGGGAGGGTGGCAGTGCTCATGAAGTGACTAATTTCATCTTGCACTTTTATAATTGCGGGAAGCGAGCGGCGCTATCCGATTTCAAAAATACTAACATATTCATGAAGCTGTAACAAAAACATGACGTTAGCGCCTTTCCAAGTGATTAAGAGTGGATCTGCTTTCTCCACCAACACATTTTCGCACCAGGCTGATGCATAATTGTCCTTCTGTTTGGCCAGAATGTGGATACCAGCTAATTGAGACATTAAGGAGGCTGCAGCCAAGATGGTTTCCAAAATCAGAGCAGCTGTACATGAGCGTTCCGTGTCCCATTCTCTGTTATCCCGGTGCGTTTGTGGACGGCAGCGCCTGGGCTGCGGAGACATTCCAGGGTCGTCTAACTCTCCTTGGCGTCGCTCCACCGCTGCATCGGAAAATGCGCGCAGGACGCCAAAATCCATTAAAACAGTCTGGCCAGGGGTTACAGTCCTTAAGGTCATGTAGCTCAACCCAGCTTGTCTCCTTGGAGCTTTACATTTAAATAAATGCATACAGATGAGCCGGGACTCATGTGAAGGGCTGCAACTCCTGAAAATTGAGGAAAATTGCCTCTTTCTATCTCACTTTCAAGTCAAATTCTTCTTTAATATTGTAAAGTTACTGGATAAAAATTTGCATAATGAATGCACCCCGATTTTGCACCTCTGTTTTCTAGAACTACAAAGTTTGCAGATGACAATTGCTGCATTAATAATGAAGAAACAGGGATTTTCTGTCACAAACCTGCTTGCTTGCCTTTTTTTTTCTTCAAAAATCCTTATCTGATCTGTTTAGCACATTTGTTGAGGCAAGCAGAGTTGAAAAATGTCGTTCTTTGAAGTGGCGACAGAAGAGTTTTGCTTCAGCTCATCATTTATGAACTATATTTGAAATTTAAACGGCTAAAATGAAGCCATATGAGCTAAAGCCACAGTATTGCTCACTCCCTCTGTGTTAGCAGATGAGACTAGTCGAATACATTTTTCTCTGAGATGATTTCTGTAATTTTACTGTAGTTCAAGAAAGTCGAGAGGACGCGTAACAATAACTTTCAGTGACTTGCTTCGGTGTTTCAGGGACTAAAAAAACCCCCAACATATTCTGGAGGTAAACCAATGACAGTCATGACACTGCTGCATTTCCCGATCACGACTGAGCAGACAAATTGCAGGGGCCTCGACCGTGACATGTTCATTTTTGAACAGCGGGAGGAAGTGGATGAGTGTCATCCATATTATCATATGCTTCGCAGTCTGTGGCTTCAGCGCGGCTGCCTGTTTGTTTTTCCGCCTGCTAGCAGTGGCTAATGGCATTAACATCGAGTTCAGGAGGACGTAACAGGCAGAGTTTTCCTGCTACCTGCAGGAAGACAGAATTGCATAGTTAATGCGAGGAACCATCAACTGTTACGTTGTGCAGTCGACATTTATTTTTGCAACACTCACTAAATGCCTCCTCTCACCTGGCTTACTCGGATTCCTATTTGTGCGCGTACCAAAAAGCGTTTGTTTTCATATGTAAAACTGGATTTTCTGTTCGCTGCGTGCTCCCCTCATGAGCCATTGTTCCGCTGACATCAAATTATCACCCCAAAATTTCCTTTGTCTCAATCCTCTTTTGTTTTTGCTATTAACAGGTATTCATGAGGGATTGTTTTCCCCGTCATGCATCGCGGATTCATTTGCTCAAATCGGAGGCGCCGCGAGGGTCCGCTCATGCGCAGCCAGTCGGCACCCTCGCTGTCTTGAGCCGAGGCCAAGAGCAGCTAAAGATGTATATGTTGAGCAGATGGCCTCCTCTCATGTTTTAAATCCAGGTGTAAGCGGAAAATATGTTCTCCGCGCCGATCGCGAGAAATTAAGGCCCGTTTGCCCCAGGTTCAGGACTTGGATCAATTTATCCACCTCATTGCCTCAGCCTCTCTCTCTCTCTCTCTCACCCCCCCCAACAGTGTGGACCTGGTTCACGCTCAGCTGCATGTGTGTGAGGGCCGCAGCCTGCCAGAACTGGGCCTCAAACAAGACAAGATCAGGGTCAACGGCTGCGCGATCCAGTGCAGGGTGACAACCGAGGATCCCTCCAGAGGCTTCCAACCAGACACGGGCAGGATTGAGGTAGGAGTCACCTTCATATGATTTAATCCGGGAGAAGTAGAAGATTTAATTTTTGCAGAACCTTTTTTATTTTCTTTGGCACAAAACATATTGGAAATGAATACTTTTGCAGAACATTCAACTTAATAATCATAATTAAAGCACCATTAAGGAGCTGTTTTACCTTCGAATAAGAATGGCGGCTCTGCCGTTCTCACTTAATTTGTTCTTGCAATTTGGCCATAAAAGGTGGTAATGGGGAAAGCAAAAAAAAAAAAAAGCTGCTTTTACATGGGTACCTTTTTTTTTCACTCTGATTGAAATCATTGTGAATGAGGGTTTCGGATCAACTGTTTCACATGTGACGTGATCTAATCTGATCAGGTGTTTACATGGCTAAAGCGTTCGGTCGGAAAGACCGCGTGACTCGCGCAGAAGGGACGCTCGCATCAGGCGATGAGCGGTAAAGATGATTTCCCGTCTGTTCGGCTTAGTTATCGCCCTCTTTGTGCCGTTTTTAGTCAAACAGCAGCTCGATAATAAGGAAAAGGTGAGGATGAGCACAAGAGTGCCTTTTCAATGATGCTTGTTTTGTTTTTTGTTTTTTTTTAACCGTGCTGCCGATTCCTCCTTGCAAAGGCCAAATATGTGTGGTTGAAGGTGCTGCAGCAAAGCCTCAAACCTACAAACCTAAAAAACGGTGCAGGTCCAGATGCCATATATCTTTCAAAACAAACCAGAGGTTGCATTTTATCAGGCTTTGAGCCAAGTGACTCACCTGCCGTCCTCTATCTCCATAATCACAGACATTGAGTGTGGTATCGATCCTCTCGTTTACCTTTCGGCAAAAAAAAACAACCCCAAAACAAAACATCAAAATGGTGGATCGCGGAAAGCCATCTTGGGAGTGTGGCGGAGTTTTCACAGGCAAATTCTCAGTGGGATCCCGAGCACTAGCATGGCTTTGACATCACATCACAGTCAGCCGCATCCCGCGTTGACCTAAAAATCCCACTTAATTGAGTTTCAGGATAATGAAAGACAACAGCATGTCGTCTCCCGAGTGTGCGCCGGCGTGCGCGCGCGCGGGACCCAGCCGCCGCCGCCATCGACCAGCTCTTGGGATTATAGGTCTGTCACTTTGATGCACACAGAGGCTTTCAACACTTGTTATTTTCAACGCGCGCCGCCATACGAGGGCTGCGAGTGGGATGGGATGTGTGCATGTGAACTTCTGCATCACTGGTTGAGTGTTGGCCCTCCACTGTATACACATGCATTTAGGGGTCGGGCTTAAAAGTAAATGTGTGTGTGTGTGTGCGTCTAGTTGGGGTATCTGCTTGACACGGCCATGGTCACATCGACGTCGCGTGTGAGAGGACCAGTGATTTTCTTTGACAGCGAGCACACATGAGAAGGCACAAAGGTCAACATGAGTGCTGTGTGTATCCATCCACAGGCGCATGTCCTGTGCATCTGCACACCATAAATGCCATTTCTAGTGGTGTCTCTACAAATCTCTCTCTGCCTGATGAGGTCTGATCCCCGGTCGCTTTTTGCTGTCAACTCCTTTTGCCCTTCACCCTCGACTGTGCACTCTCCCAATCCTGCTCTTTTTTTTTTTTCTCCACTCACTCTCCCATCCACTCTCCTCTCCCTTCTCCTTAATGTTTTTATTTATATATTTTTTTCTATTTCTGCTGAGTCTCTATTAGCTTTTATAGCCCTCCACCGTGTCACCAAGCACTTAACAAATAATTAAACGGTAATGAAAGCTGGAATCAATAAAAAAAAGGCAGATTGGATTTAGAAATAAGGTCTAATAAGTGAGCTATTTACAAGAATGAAAATAAATCACAGAATGCTTTCCCAAAAAAAATAAGTAAATAAAAAATATGAGGAGATGAGGGCTATCGGGCCACAGCACTGCTCGATGGATGGGACAAAAAGCTTGGCAGCTGAAAATGCAGCCATTATTTAATTCAGCATGGCATGCACTCATGTTTCTCAGTATCCTGTCAGAAGTCGGCAATCTGCTCGCTGACCTGCGCGCGTCCTCAACTTTTGAGTCAAAGATGGATAAAGATTTTTATTTCAAACATGTTATAAGCATAAAATAAATATATAAAACGGGATAAACAAAGCAATTAGAATTACCAGTAAACGTACTGTCTGTGGCAGACTAGGAGGAAGTTAGGAACTTTTCCAGTCCTTCACCTCTTTTATATTTAATCAATACAATAAATGTTTAACATGAATCATCATCTTTCAGTAAAATACTGCCGCCGCTGCCTGGCGACTTTAACACGGTGATCTCTGTCTCCTTGGATGTGATTGAATTGCATCAGCGGCTCTGCACTCTAACACATCATCTGTTTATTGTTTGTGGGGGACGGGAGGGGATCTGCATACAGATTTATTTCTATTGACTCAGACTCTGTAAATTTATCTCCCGTGGGCAATAATTTTTTTTTTTTTTTCCCCTCTAAAGTTGATTAGAAGCTTATGTGGCTCAATGATCACAGGCGCGCCCAAATCACTCAACTGGAAATTTTACCTCAGTCGGAAGAAGCTGTTGTCAGGCAAGTCATGTTTTTAAGAATTTAAATCAGGGCAGCGCACATTTCGCATTCACGCCAGCTTGTGCAGAGCCAAAAATATATAGATGGAAGCATTCTCACGTTCGGCATGTGTTAATACCCCTGTGAGAGCAACTGCCGCACACAAGTTTTTCTTAAAAACCTACTGAGCGTGGAATCACTCGTGACCTTTCCACTTCAAAGATTTTCTGCCTCGTTCCCACTCCCATGTTTTTCTCTTCCCCTGCATCGCTCAATTCCTCCCTCCATAGTCTTAAAATAATGTACATATTTTTCGCATTCGGTGTATCTCCTCATCTGCTCCTTCAGGTTCTCCTCCCAAACCATCCTCCCCCACCATCTCTCTTTCGAGTTATGGAATGTGTTGACACAGTGACGGCACCCCCTCCCACCCCCCTTCCTCCGCCATCATCATGCAATATGAATGAACCAAACACAATCAACGCAGAAAGCATGGATGGAGGAGTGCCACATTTGAGGGACGGATGAATAAATTATGAGCAAAGAGCAGCGACAAGGTCAGCCGCAGCCGGATGCCGAGAGGGGCGGAGGGGCGGAGGTCCTGACACCGCGGCCACGTGGTCGCCCGAGATGAGGCCGCGCAGTTGATTGTGGTGATGGGAGCAAGGTTGTTGTAGTTTTGCATCTGACGTTCTGTTTTTCGGTTGCAGTTTAGTTTTCGGCGGAGTTTTCGGTGTGATCAACGTGATCTTTTGCAAAAAAAAAAACCCTCAACACGACATCATGCTGTTAAAAAACATGTACTGTAGAACAGATTATCAAGCTCCAGCAAAACAAAATGTGTTAAAAAATAGTGTGACAGAAAAAAAAATCCTCTGAACACTGTCTCGCTCAATCTTGATACGTTTATGTGACTGTTTTGGTCTTTCAAATGGTTTCGTCATGAACGCTCAATATGTTTGATTAACGTTCAAGATTTTGATGGAATCGAATGAGTCCTCCCGCATTAAGGTTGTGTCACTCCATTCATTTCCCATGAAAGATGAGGAGACGAGATCACAGGCGCGCCGACATCTTTAGAGAGGCAAAGTTTCGTGTCTGTGATCAGGTGTGTGAGGGAGCTGCTGTGCGTGAGCAGCAGAGTCAGGCTGTAAAAGAAAGGAGCGCTTCCTGCTCGGAGCACGAAAACCGGCTCTCAGCGCACAGCGATGGAAATCTTTTTCCATCTCAAAACAACAACAAAAAATGGCGCAAAGAAGTGAGTGAGACAGCAGAACAGAGGGAGGCAGGGATGCAGAAATGAGAGAATGATGACGAGACTTGTTAACAAGTGCAACCTTGTTTTCAAACTTAATTTTTCTGCTCTTGGAAGAAATGGAGGCGAACGAGAGCTCTTGTGTCATGTGGCTTTACATGAAGGTGAAGGGCGATGAGAGGAACAGCAGGCGAATACGATCAGCAGTGCAACAGAGGCAAGCAAGAGAATAGATTTTGTGTGGAAAAGTCATGCGGTATTAAAACAACCATTACGCAGCTTTTATTTTGAAGGTATCACCCAGAATTGCGGTTTCGTGCAGCCCCCTCCCCTCCCGCTGCAGCCCTGCTGCCTGACAGTGGACAGTGTTTTATCCTTCAACTCAGTTCAGTGGGTTAACAGAAGACGAGGGGAGAAAATCTGATAAAAATGATAAAAATATAATAAAAAAAAAAACCCAGAGTAAATCGCCCAATTATATTTATTTGTATAGCAGCTTTCACGCAGATTAGTGCTGAAAAAGTAGAACGAAAAGGACAAAATGATCATGTCAGGCTGCTAAAGACGTTTCGTCGGGATGTCGTGTGGCATCAGGTTGTCATGGAGGACTGCAGCAAACTGAAATACTTTAAATTGTGGGGTGCACATTTGTCACTTTGGCCCGGACGCACGAGTGTGGTTAAGACTGTTCGTTCTAAACCTTGAGAGGCAGGTTTAGATGCTGCTGCCGTATCGGTGTTTAATGTCAGCTAACAGCGCTGAGGGCTTTTCTCAATGTTTTTGAGTTTCTCCGGCCGTTAGCCAGTGGCTCATCCAATCACCTGCTAGTTTTTTTTTTTTTTTTTTTTAAGTGTTTGCCCCTTTCCAAACTCATTCCAACACAAACTTCCCTTGGAAAGTGTTTGGCCGGTTTCAGGTTAGGTCCTGACCTCACCTAATTTTCACCATCCAAGGTCACTTTGGTGGAAATGATAGCCGCTCTCCCATCCGCCGCCTGCCTGAATCCATGCGATTGTCCCATCTCCGCCCACGTAAGCGAGCGTGTGCGCAGGAGTTAAATGTCACTCGCATCAAGTCCCACAACTGTGTGTGTGTGTGTGTGTGTTAGCTGCATTTAGAACAACCATAAATCAGTTTTTTTTTTTCCTCTTTTCAAAAGAACAAGCGAGAACCGTTCATTTTATTCAGAGAACACACGCCCCCGGATGATGTCATAGAATACAGTTTGTACTGATTTACTCTGAAAAGGTATTGGCCAACGGGGGAACTCCAACAGTCGGCCATGGCCGCGCCAGTGGTCCTAAATCAACACCACTTCATCACTCATCTCCTCAATCAGAGACGGGCGGCCGCAGTGATGGCCTCGCTGTTGTGATCCACACATAAAAAAAAAAAAAAATAAAAAAAAGGAGGCGAGCCAGAGACATAAATTAAACTCCTGCCTTCTGTTTTACCTCCGCACGTCCCGGTCAGTCTCAATGTGAAATAGTTCTAGAATGTTGGATCATCAATTTCAGTCGACAATTAATAGTTGTACATCCATAAATTATATAAACTGATTTCAATATTGCATTAGAAATAAGTTTTAATTTAAAATGAATTGCAATAAATGTTCTATGACCACATAAATATTTATCTGGCTTCATTCAATATTTAGGACTCGGAACGAAGAGTATTTTTTTAATTGGCAGCTCTCCAGGCAGCTCTCAAAAACCTCGCATATTGACTTATTGCATCTACATTTTGCTTAAAAAAAAAAAAAAAAAAAAGCTCCCCCTCCCGCCCC
>CAAKHG010017974.1:0-12660 GCA_901007715.1 Dactylopterus volitans
ACCAGCAGCCTTCATGGCTCAGAGCTCTGCGGTGAACCAGGGGGCAGGACGGTTGAATGAGACAGTCTGGGTTTTGATGGGGGCAAGGGAGTCCAGGCTTTGGGATAGTGCGGTGTTATACCTGGTGACCAGGTCGTCGGTCGTGAGGTCAGAAGGATCTCACGATAGAGCCTCAGCACTCACAGTCTTGGTGTTCCTAAAGGTGATGGTACACCTCGGACGCTGCCTGGGCGGGGAGGCGGGAACACTGAAGAAAATGGTGTGGTGGTCAGATGCCTTCAGGTCCAGACACTGCAGATCGGTGGGGGGGGTCCCAGTGGAGCACACCAAGTCCAGCGTGTGACCACGATCGTGGGTGATCATGGCACATGTTGGGTGAAATCAAAACAATCCAACAGTGACATGAACTCGGTGGCAAACGTGCAACTGTTAGAGTCCACGTGCACATTGAGATCCCCCAGCAGATAGGTGGATGGAGACATGGCACAGACAGGGGTGAGCCTCAGACAGCTCAGACAGAAAGGTACTCCTGGCCGAGCTGGTGTTTTTAGGTGGGCGGTACACTAACACGAACTGGTGTTGTAAGAATCCAGCCAGTGTGAACACAACACACTCAAATGAGGTAGCAGTGGTTACTGCCACCTCTTTAATGAGGATGTCAGCGCGATGGATCACAGCCAACCCACCACCACCCCCCTTTAAGCGAGGCTTCTGCAGATATACATAGCCTGGGGGAGTGGCTGCGTTGAGTGCCTTGAAGTCCTGTGGTGCCTGCCAAGTTTCACACAAACAACAGATGTCAATGTGTCTTTCTTTGATGATGTCATTAATGAATCCAGATTTATTGTTGAGAGATTGGGTGTTCAACAGCATGAATGAGGCTGCTGTCATGGGGTGGATGGGAGGTGCTGAGCTGTCAACACAGACGAGTGGGCGGAGATAGCGGGCGCGCACCTGGTTTTTGTTGTGATGACGTAATGCTGCTGTGCCAGAGTGAGACACAGACGTTATGGAGGGAATGCTAGAACTGGAGTAAATAATCTTACATCGCGAGCCCCTATGAATATAGCGAGGGTGACGCAAGAGACCGAGAGATTTAATGGTCATGATGGAGTTTGGAATGGAGTAGCTGACGAGGTCAGGGGGTTCCAAGGAGGAGTACTGGAATATACCCATATTGACGACAGCAGAGGCCAACGGTGGCTAACGATGGATGGAAAACGGTCAAGTAAGCCAACTTTTCCAAGTAGCAGCAGTCCCGTAATCCAAACGATCCAAACACAGAAGCAGAAAGTCACAGAAAAACTGGGCAGATAGGCGATCGTCGTTTGTCAGGTTGGAAACCGGGTTAATGGTACCCGCCAAAAGGATGGTGTGGCACGTGTCATCTAGCAAAGCTTGCGCCTGCAGCATATGTTGTGCCAAAAACCAATATGACCAGAACGTGACAGCGCAGGGCCGTATCGGCTTCGAATGCCCCATGCCCGCTCAAAGGAGATTTCAAAGGTATAATGATGACAAACTTTCCTTTTTACAGAGTAGCTACATTAGGCAATGCAGTGAACGGAATGCACTGGAGTTTAGAGAATTTGCTGTTTGATGACCCAGAAAAGAGAGCTATGCATGCAATGATCCTTTAGAATTGAGTGGTGCTCGATTACCTGCTGGCCAGTAAAGGTGGAGTTTGCATAATTATAGGGGACCATTGTTGTACTTTTATTCCTGATTCAACTTCTAATTATTCCACGATCGTAGATCATTTACATGATCTACAAGTAAACATGCAGGCAGAAAAAGACACATGGGACAATTTTGACATCACGTCTTGGTTCATGCAGGGAGGATGAATGATGACCTTGCTGAAAATAGCTACTCCCATCCTTGGCGTTCTACTTTTCTGCCTGTTCATGGTGTGCATAGTACCTTGCATTAGAGTGCTAATTCGCAAGATGGTAGGGGGTGCGGTGCAGCAGGTGATGATGAGTGACGAATACCAAGCGTTACTTTTGCAAAACAAAGAAGGATATGATACTGTGGATGCCTAACATGTTTTCCTTTCGAGCTTTCTATTCCAAGTGTAAGTTGATGAAGGTGTTATATAAATGAAGATGTTGCAGGAAACTCAAAGAGAGATGTAACATTGGATAATGAGAATTTGATAATCATCAATGATAAACAGGAGGGAAATGTTGGAAGAATTATGTATTGTTATCATTGATTGATTATGAGTTGAATATGTTTAAATGTTTTCCCTCTTTAGAATATTGCTCCAATCACATGATGAATTTTCAAGTGAGATTCCTCCCATTCTCGTGGTCAGTGTAGTATTTCTCACTGACCATTCTCTCTCTCTAACAATGCACTTGTTTGACCGCCCACTTTGTTACGCACCTTGTTTTTAATAAAAGTAGCAAGAGAGGGAAGCACCGGCGGAGAAGGAAGCCGAGCCGAGGACTGCGAAGTGAAGTGCTTGATGAAAGAACTTAACCCACGGTTTGGGGTACCAACGGGGATAAATCGTGACAGAGGTCCAGCTTTTGTTGCTAAGATAACTCAGAGCCTGGCAGCAGTGCTTGGGTTTCAGTGGAAATTGCATGTTCCACATCATCCACAGAGCTCAGGACAGGTGGAAAGAATGACTCCACCATCAAAGAAAAAATAACCAAACCCATGATGACAACAGGGCATAAATGGTCTGATGCCCTCCTGTATTCGATTCGTAGTGCACCAAATGCCACAACCGGGCTGAGTCCTCATTAGGTTTTGATGGGCTGGCCTATGCCCACAGGGGCTAGTGTACCTTTGACCACACACAAAGTCACCCTATTATGGACTGATGATTACACGATTGAGTATGTGAAACATCTGACTGAAATTTTGAGGAAATTTCATGTACACGTGTCTGACAGGCTCCCGAGACCTTCCGAAGATCCAATCCATCCGTTTCAATGTGATGATTATGTACGAATAAGATCCTTGAAAAAGGAAACTCTCTCTTCTAGATGGAAAGGTCCCTACCAGGTGCTGTTGGTGACCCGAACGGCTGTAAAGGTTGAGGGCAGATAAGAATGGATCCACGAGGCTTTGACGATCGCGGTGATGTATTTTTGTCCGCTTTGGCCCAGAAACGTGGAAATGACGGCGAGTTAGAAAAATGCTTTGTTGGAAAATACCGCTGCGGATTTTAACATTGGACTCTATGGGGGATTTCACCGTGCCACCAGACGCTTGGAGGGGCGTGGAGCAAAAACCGTAGGTCGCAGGGTTTCGGCGGTTGCATTTTACGAATCAGCACAAATTTTCCCCCGTTTTTACCGAATTTGCCGCGCCTGACGTCGAAACTGTGGCCGCGGCGGTGATTTATCCGGAAAATTCTGAGTTAATTTCAAACCTGCTCTCCACTCTAGCTGTGACATCACACACTCTAGCCGACGCAATACACACCCATTCTAAACTCGGCAACGCTCCCGAAAAACCTCGATACTTAGATCGTCCTCTATCGCAAACGAGACGGAATTTCCCCGAAAAACGAGGATCGTTTGTGGCCGCGCTCGTCGTGGCAGTTTTAAAGTTGGAATGGCGTTTTTCCGTCAAAGTTTGTCGGACTAGTAGCGTTTCAAAGCGAGGGTGCGTTTTTCTCGGTTTTTCCCCTTTCCCATTCATTCCTATGGGACTTTTTTTCCGGTTTTTCCCTATTATTCCCTCATGCGAACGTGTCCTCATCGGGACGCTCGTTTTGATGCGGGGCTCGTTTCTCTGTGACACGCGGTTCTCGAGCTACGCCGCGCCGAAAAACATATGGAAGAAGTCTGAAGTGGAAAAATAATAAAGAACAGAAGAACAATAAGTGACTGCCTTTGGCATTCACTTAATAATAATAAAGAACAGAAGAACAATAAGTGACTGCCTTTGGCATTCACTTAATAATAAAGAACAGGATCTCAATAAGTGACTGCCTTTGGCATTCACTTAATAATAAAGAACAGGAGAACAATAAGTGACTGCCTTTGGCATTTACTTAATAATAACAATAAAGAACAGAAGAACAATAAGTGACTGCCTTTGGCATTGACTTAATAAGTGACTGCCTTTGGCATTCACTTAATAAAGAACAGGATCTCAATAAGTAACTGCCTTTGGCATTCACTTCATAAAGAACAGGATCTCAATAAGTGACTGCCTTTGGCATTCAATTAATAAAGAACAGAAGAACAATAAGTGACTGCCTTTGGCATTCACTTAATAATAATAAAGAACAGGATCTCAATGAGTGACTGTCTTTGGCATTCACTTAATAATAAAGAACAGGATTTCAATAAGTGACTGCCTTTGGCATTCACTTAACAATAATAAAGAAAAGGATAACAATAAGTGACTGCCTTTAGCATTCACTTAATAAAGAACAGGCTCTCAATAAGTGGTTGCCTTTGGCATTCACTTAATGATAATAATAATAATAATAATAATAATAATAATAATAAAGAACGGGACCTCAATAAGTGACTGCCACTGTGTGGCATTCACTTAATAAAGAACAGGATCTCAATAAGTGACTGCCTTTGCCATTCACTTGATAATAAAGAACAGGATAATAAAGAACAGGATCTCAATAAGTGACTGCCTTTGGCATTCACTTAATAATAATAATAATAATAATAATAATAATAATAATAATAATAATAATAATAATAATAATAACAACAATAATAATAATACTAATAATAAACAGGATCTCAATAAGTGACTGCCTTTGGCATTCACTTAATAATAATAATAATAATAATAATAATAATAATAATAATAATAATAATAATAATAATAATAATAATAATAAAGAACAGGATCTCAATAAGTGACTGCCTTTGGCAATCACTTAATAATAACGATCAGGATCTCAATAAGTGACTGCCTTTGGCATTCATTTAATAAAGAACAGGATCTCAATAAGTGATTGCCAAAGGCATTCATTTAATAATAAGAACAGGATCTCAATAAGTGACTGCCCTTGGCATTCACTTAATAAAGAACAGGATCTCAATAGGTGACTGCCTTTGGCATTCACTTAACAAAGAACAGGATCTCAATAGAACGGGATCTCAATAAGTGACAGCCCTTGGCATTCACTTAATAAAGAACATAATCTCAATAAGTGACTGCCTTTGGCATTCACTTAATAAAGAACAGGATCTCAATAGAACAGGATCTCAATAAGTGACTGCCTTTGGCATTCTTATTCATGATTAATGTCAAAACATAACTGAACAACGCAATCAAGTGCAGACCAGATGTTAAATAATGCTTACATCACATTTACAACTAGTCTCAAATGTTATAACAACCTTATGTGCAAAAATGGTAGTGGCCTGTGTACTCAAGTATAACTGTATAATCATCATTTAATAATGTGATCAGCTAGATCAGTATGATCATCTTATAATAATGCAATCAATTGTATCTGTATGATATTCATTTAATCGTCGTTGTATAATGAGCTTGAGGAAGTGATCACCCATGATCAGATGGTCATGGTCCTGGTTGAATTTTCCCAGTAAATGAGAGCTGGGTTTTTCCCCTCACTTGCACTGATTGCTGTCTGACATTTTATTTGTACAGTATTTTGAATAATGTTATTATGAATTTGTATTTTGCAATGCATGTATTTTGTGTATACGTATGTTCACTTTTGTCTTATATTTGACATATTTCGAATAGTTGTGGGGTGGTGTGGAGGTTAGCACCGTTGCCTCATAGCATGAAGGTTGCCGGTTCGACTCCCGGCCTGGGATCTTTTAATGTGGAGTTTGCATGCTCTCCACATGTCTGCATGGCTTCTCTCCGGGTACTCTTGCTTCCTCCAAAAAGCATGCTGAGATTAGTGCGGGTGGTTGGTTGTCTGTCCTTCATGTGGCCCTGTAATGAGCTGGCGACTTGTCCAGGGTGTACCCCGCCGTACGCCCATTGTGAGCTGGGATCGGCTCCAGCATGACCTTGACCTGGTAACCAGAATAAGCGGAAGACGATGAATGAACTGTATAGTTGGATGTAAAATTGATTAGACAATTTGATCTGACCTCTTTAAAGGAAGTCACATCAGCTATGTGTGGGCAGCACTGAGAGGTCAGAGGTCACATAGTACAGGGGATTGGATAGGATTAATCTTGGCCTGGCCCTTTGCCCTGGGCCAAGACAGGCCATGAAGAGTGTAGTTAGCCAGGCCAGCCTGGACCATCTGATTCAAAGGCCTCATCCAATTACTGCCTTATCTCCTGGAGAAAAAGAGATCAATGCATGGAGGGCAGGGAGACCTGACAAGCTGGTGACGATGCGATAATCAGCAGTAGGGAGCATGGCACTTATCTCCCCATTGTCTCTGACAGCGCCAGAGCATGTATTAGCCGCATCACTCGCTGCCATTAGCACTCAGTGCCTGCTGGAGCCTGACCTACACTTTGCATGAGGACAACATAATACAGTGCATTTGGCATTTTGCGTTGAAGGGTTGCACTTCAGAAGGTGAATAATGTTCATATATACCTTATTCATTGTGAATCTACACTACAAATTACATTGACTGAAAGTACAAGAAAATAAACAGCTTTTTATATGTATCACATACAAAAGGCACTCCACAATGGTAAGAAGAAACCTGCACGCCTAATTCAATCAACCAAGTGTTTGCTGGTGCTATTAAATGAGACACTTTCTCTCTACCTGCACTTTTTAAAAGGCCCTTGTTATAGTTTGAAAAGTTGATATCCATGGTTTTGCAAAAAAAATTTAAACATTTGTAAACAATTGTAAAATACAGTCCCATGTAGAGTAAAACAGACAACAATGCAGGGTAGTTTAGTGCATTGCAATCTTGTGCTAGCATGGCATGCTGACAGAGGTGCTCTTCTGCACTTTAGCCCCCTCGTCCAATTTTTTTTTAATTTTATTTTGCGCCTCCAGTTGGAAACTACAACTACTGTTACTGCTTTACGACTAATACTACAGGAAGTACAACTAGCACTTCCACTTCAAAATGTAAGTGAATTTTCCAATGGGTGATGTCACTGACTTTGTTCAGCTATTTTATAGAGTCTTGAGAGTCTATTTTATTGAGTCAGCTATCTGCTGGTAAGACCTGATTCTTTTTTGAATATGTCAGAGAAGAGTAAGACTAATAAAAATATCTATTTTCTGGCTGAGCCTTTATATTAAATGGAGAATGTCAGAAATATTACTGATATTGCAGCAATGGTAGTTATTGTATTGCATGAGTGGTGTGTCCCTTAGCCATCTGGAGGACTGTTATGTGCCCTCAGTACTGCTGATGTGAGACCCATTTTTGTAAATTTATGTACAGATATTTCTTCCCATGCTTGTCATCTGGGCCTGAGTATCCATTGGAGAGCAATAGGTAGCCTTGAAAGACTGTCCTCAACTGTAGCCATGTGCTTGCACATCCACTGCTACACAGTCTTCCTTCCCCAACTTGTCCCTGGCCACTCCTTGTCTCTTCAACCAGTTCAATTAAAGTTCCCTTGAATTCACCACAACAGGCTAGGAGACTTGGCATCATATAGGCCCAGTAACAATTAGGACACATCAAGAAAGCACTAATGAGCACAGGGTGGTGAGGCCAGGTTGGGGGCAGCTTGCTTGCAGACAACAGCAGTGGTGTGCAGAACTGGATGACGTTATCAGGAGGGGAGCAGTGGGTAGGTATGTTGCTGAGTTGTGTCTGGCACAGCGCAAGAGTAGATTATCTTCCAGGGGGCAGGGCTCCAGTCAGTTTGGGAAAATATCATAGCCCATTAGTTAGAAGCAATGAAATGGAGTCATCTTCTGGGACTCCATAAGGCATGCCATGCTTAGGCAGACAGTTCCCCTTGGAGTGATATTGCTATTCTGGAAGGATTGCGCAGAGAGATTTAATTGGACTGGGGAAATCAGACAAGTTTCAGTGGGGCTCTCAGACAGAAAATGAGGACACTGGCTTTTGTAATTCAATTCCTCTCCTTTTGCAGCTTTGCAGCTGAAAAACAGGAATGAAAAGCTGCTTTTCATTTTTTTCTCTCTACATGTCCTCAATTCTGACCTCTCTCAGTGACTACCCCCATCCTTCTGTTTTTCTTATTGGATTTTACCATCATGATGTGTAGTTTTTACCACCATCAAGAGATGTCTCCAGCCCTGAGATTGTAGGCAAGTGTGCCTCACTTAGTCTGCCAAAAAACACCCCCTCTGTCCTAAATTAAAGCACATTTTGCCAGCACACTAAGTTAATATACGTCATGATACTAGAATTTCAAACTCAATACCCAAGTAAATACTCATATCAATACTCAACATCCTTTTTGATATCATGAGGGAAAAGACATCTTAAGAATATTGAGTTAAAAAAAATTGAATAAAAAAAACAAGAACATAAATGACAGCACTGTTTTGGAATTACAGACAGGCTGGCTTGATAAATTTGCTACTTAGCTCCCACATAAATATTAAGCATTTTATTATTAGTCATATTTGCAAGCTTAATAGTGCTAATGTGCTTAACTATTGCAACACTTAGGTAATTGCTAAAATTTAAATTGCTCATGTTATGCATACTTTTAATGTTTATGATATCTGTACTTTCTACTACTATGTATATCCAGCATTGTTTACATACAGGCTTATCGATGTCCTATGCCTCTCACTGTTTGCCTCATATGCTAAATATTTCCAAATGGAACTTCTCATTTTTAATAAACTGATCGCGAATACCCTTCAGCAGCAGCAGTTGCCATGTTAAGTTAGTTTCATGTTTGCGACACTAATGTGTGTCCAGCTGATAGTGACAGGATGAGGCTGTCTGCAGTGATGCTGTAGAAAGTTGTTTGTCATTGTTGGCACAGATACAGTTGCAAATGACTAATTGGATGCAATTTTTTTTACTATTGATCAGTATTATGGTATTTTTTGACAACTCTAGTAGCAGCCCATTATAATTATTCTCATGCCTTCATGTCTGGTAAGTAATTGGACTGTGTCTCTGATGCTGCTGTCTTCATTGGCATTTTATCAAGCACATGTGCACCATTTATGGCATTAATAAATGAGGTCTTAGCCAATGTATTAATGCTGTATGTTAATAAAACTGTTTGTAAATATAGAATATCGCTGTTATGTAAGCCATGTATCAGCATAGCTATTATTAAGGTATTAGTACACCCCTCATTTCACAATGTTGGTGGCATCCTCACCTCAAAGATATCACCAAATATTTTGTACAATCATGCGAAATCTGTAATCAGTTTAATCCAAAGGTCTCACTCAAGGTGGGACAGGGAAGCTTCCCACTGCCTGATGCCCCTTGGAAATAGATCGTAATTGATTTTACTGACATGAGAGGAGAACATAGAGCTGAAGGTTAACGATATCTTCATGTCTGTGTAGATCCCTTCTCCGGGTGGGTAGAAGCCACACCTATCAAAAGTGAAAAAGGAAGGGAAGTGATTAAATGGCTTACAAGAGAATTTATACGCAGATTTGGAGTACAGGAAGTGATAAGATCCGATAATGGTAATCTGTTTATATATTAAACACTGTAATGTACAGGTCTGTCCATCATGTGGCCCTGCAATGAGCTGGCGACTCGTCCAGGGTGCCAGCCGTTCGCCCGTTGTCAGCTGGGATCGGCTCCAGCACGACCGCGACCCGGTAACCGGAATAAGCGTAAGATGATGAATGAATGTAACGTACACTGTCCCTTTAAAGGAGGTACCCAATTACAAAGTTGTCACTTTTAAGGTTTCTGCATTTATTTACACACTGTACTTGTTAAAGTAATAAAACGGAGATAGATGAGTGATGAGCACTTGTGATAAAGTAGGAATATTACAAAGTGGACAACTTGCATCTGGTGATACGGTGTTAACCTTTTTTTTTTTGTGGGCACAACCAGCAGTCATATTCAGTATAGCATACTTTACGTTGCTCTTCAATTCAATTCAATTCAATTCAATTCAATTCAATTCAATTCAATTCAATTCAATTCAATTCAATTCAATTATACTTGAATTGAATTGAATTGTTTTAGTTTGTGATATCATGGTTATTTTGAATAAAACAATCAAGTGCTCGATATAAAACTTCACTGAGATGTAGGAATGTGCACTGAAAAAAAAGGAGACTGACCATCTGTAATATTTATATAAGCAGATTTTATGTACTTAAAGCAATTGCTTCACATTGTAAAGCAAAATGTAATCGCACCGCGTAGAAAATACATTATATGCAAAGATAACACATGACTGTGTTCTGTTCATATTGGGGTAACGCGACTATCATATTAATAACTTGTCACATGATATGCGATATCCACTAGGGAGATATCCCGCCAGCCCCGCCAATTTCATACAATGCATTTTGAGTAGAAGATCCTCTAACCCTTTCGCCCACAGCCATTTTTATGACCTGTTGCCGCCAGCAGCTCAGATCAGGTAAGTTAGACTTGAATAATATCAAGTTTAATGTTTTAATAGGCACTGACATAAGCTAAAGAACTACCAAGAGGTTATTTACTCATGCACTATTTAATCCTGATACGTTTTCTCCTGCGATAATTTCCAAGCAGACGCCATTACGGCAAATGTTCCTTTACTGAATTGGACGCAGGCAGTGCTGTTAAATTCTGTCCGAGTTCATTTGAATTGGCAAGGTGACTTTACAGAATGAGTTTAAGCTATTTTTATTAAAAACACTTATGTATTTGAAATTGTATCTTAGTACGGACGTGTAATGGGGGAATGTGTCAGTTGGTCACAACATATTCTACAAAGTTAACATTTGTGAGCAAAAACAACATGAGCAGACCTAGCATTAGCTTTGTTCAACGAGGAGTCAACGTCAAGTGCTTTGCTGCCTGGGCGCAGAGCCCACTGACTCCACTCATGAAATAATTTGCACATTAACACAATACTTTGTAAGGCTTTTGTTGAGAATTTCCTCATGCTGTCCAAATGGCAGCCTCTGGTGGACAACTGGACAATATCATTCACACACAGGTGTCTGCAATCAGCAATCAGTCACCATCAGCTCAGGTGTGGGCACCTACAAACACACACTCACTCCACATAGTTCACTCACACTGCTCACCACTCCAGAGAAGACTACCATGCGTGACTGCTCAAAGTAAGCCCTTGTTCTTTGTAGTATTGTTTAGTTTAGTTTAAACTAGTTTAGTTTAGTTTAGTTTAGTTGTTTTTTTTCTGTCTTTTGCCAGAACCATAGTTCTCTGGATTGTGGAAAAAATAAAAACTATATCAACTTGGACCTTGTCAATGTCACGCCGTCTCTAACCGGATAACTTGGGTGGTCAGCATAATCCACTGAACTAAAGAATTTGCATTATGGTCCTTCGAGCCGGAGGCTGACTGCTTAAGACATTGACATTGACAACATTAGACATTATTATTATTATTATTATTATTATTATTATTATTATTATTATTATTTCAATACTGAACATTGGATCAACTAAACCATGCTGCAAGAGGAGGAGAAGGAAAGCAGTGCTGTGCTGCCCAGGACTTATCCCAATAGGGAAAGACAGAAACCCCAGAGGTATGGGTTTGCAGAGCCTGGGTTTGCCGCAGGGATACAGCTTGTGTCCCTGCGGCTTCAGAAGATCTGACTTCTTATGGGCCTGCTATTTATGGCATCCCGAAGACTTCAATTCCTGACTTCACTCAAGACTATGAGAGAGATTTTGCCAACCTGAAGCTGGCATTAGACAACTTGCTTAATTCTCATGTTCAATTGAGTGAGAAATATAAATATCATGTCCTTCTTGAACACCTGAAGCTCCCTGAAGCTCAGATGATTGCACAGTCTTGCCGCCATCATCTGCAGCCTTATACTGCAGCAATGCAGGCCCTCCAGCTGCAGTACAGTCAGCCCCACCAGCTGGCCCAGAGCGAAATAGCAGCGATCCTTACAGCCCCAGACATTAAACCCAACAATCCACAAGCTGTCCAGAAGTTTTCACTTCAAGTTCACTTACTGGTCAGCATGCTTGAATCTCTGGAGGGTCGTAGTGGCTATGAACTGAATTGCTGCTCACATGTTGACCGCCTGCTGAGCAAGCTGCCAAAATATCTGAG
This sequence comes from Dactylopterus volitans, assembly GCA_901007715.1. Taxonomy (NCBI): domain Eukaryota; kingdom Metazoa; phylum Chordata; class Actinopteri; order Syngnathiformes; family Dactylopteridae; genus Dactylopterus; species Dactylopterus volitans. The sequence goes on from CAAKHG010017974.1 coordinate 12,132, forward strand.
GGAGAGCTTCATTGAGTTCCTGCATCTACAGGGCAAACTCACCGTGGCCACACTGAACCCCTACAACCTGAGGGACTTGGCTGGATGGCTGCAGTCGAAGGCTCAGCAGCAGAGGCTCTCTCACCGGCTTGTTCAGCGGTACCATGGTGGGCCTCAGCAGGAGCAATCCAATATCAAGCCACCTAAGACCACTAGGAACAAGAGCCAGGCGGCTGTCTATCATGCCTCGGAACCCGATGTGCCTCAGACGCAGTCCTCTCAGAGAGCAAAATCTCCAGGTAAAACCTACAAAAAGCCCAATGTTCACTGCTTGTTCTGCCGGGCCAACGATCACTACATCACTAGATGTGCCAAGATCGAGTCTCAATCTAAGGAGGAACTGCGGTCATGGCTACTGAAGGACAACAGATGCTGGAAGTGCGGCCGTACGTCTCATTCATCCAGCGATTGCTCGCTGAAAAAGCCTTGTCCTGACTGCGGTGAACTTCATCTTCGGGTCTTGCATCCTGTGGCTGAGTCAGAGCCAAGT
>CAAKHG010017978.1:0-12932 GCA_901007715.1 Dactylopterus volitans
AGTATAAACAGCAATCTTAAAATAAGCTCGGACTCCCTCTTTTTGTCTGCTTGACACAGTTTAGTGTGTGTGTGTGTGTGTGTGTGTGTGTGTGTGTGTGTGTGTGTGTGTGTGTGTGTGTGTGTGTGTGTGTGTGTGTGTGTGTGTGTGTGTGTGTGTGTGTGTTCTAGCAATATTTTGCGATCAGTCAGTATGAATGCCAAGGTCAATATACTGTGTATGATGTCATTAGCAGACCTATCATTTGTCTTGAGGATAATGATGAATGGATAAATTATCATGGCAAACGCTGGAGTCTGATCAAGTTTGTTTGTTTGCGCAGACATTAAAGGAGCTATGTGCGAGAACTTCTCATGCAAATATATTGCAAGGAACTCTGCATGTGTTCAATCCCTTAATGATTTGCAGCAGGCGGTGTAGCAGGAGTCAGGAGACACCATTCATTGTCATAAGAGCAAACAGGATCTAAAACGTCAGTAACAATTTCGCAAATAGTTTTATTTTGGTTAGGTTTTAGATACAAAAACATTTGGTGACATCACATGTGACTACTGCTTTACACATTACACATTTTATATATATATATATATATATATATATATATATATATATATATATATATATATATATATATATATATATATATATATATATATATATATATATATATATATATATATATATATATATATAATGTGAAATTTCTTGGCTCTGAAGCTTTAATATTATACCAATCGGTGCTTTGCAGAAATGAAAAATGCCACCATTTTCCCGTGCTGAATGTACAGTGGGTCCATTGAATTTAACCACACAATAGCTGCTTACCACCAATGCAGTACACAGGCATCTTTGAGAAAACATCAAAACTGCTATTCTGTCATATTCTGCTGAAAATTTTAGCTCACGTTTGAATGATTTAAACAAAAGTACTTTTGACACACATCACCTTTAACGGTCCACAAGTAGTATAGTAATCCCTTAGAAAAGGTGGAAAAAGGAGTGGGAAGAAAAACTGACACAGAAGTGCAAGAGGCTGGTGGAGAGGAGCAACCATTAATATCTAAGCAACAAATTTCATTTATTATTAATTACGTATTCATTATTTAAAATTGGAAAACATACAAAAAGCAATTTTGTTAATTTTGTAACTGTTGGGGAATTTTGGAAAATGTCAATTGTCACTGTCCAAAATATGACCCAAAGAGAAGTAAACTGATAAGCTTTTAAATAAATATTAATAAAAAGAAATCTATTCAAGGGGGAAATGTCATCTGTTTTAGTTTTAATACCTTAGGAAAATGACCCAGAAAGAAAGTATTAACATTTTTTTTCTTGACTGATTCATATAATCTCTTCTTTTAGTTGTTATTTTATGTACCACATCTATGTAAATTTCATGCCTATTTAATCTTGTGCGCCTCTATTGTTGCCCCCCAGCCGCGAGTTTCATCTAAATGTCCTTATGCTTGCATACTGGCAATAAAAACTCTTGAGTCTTGAGTCTTATTGTTATTGAAACAGACCACTGGATTAGTCTAAGAAGTAGTTATACACATTTTAGTCCACTAAGTGGCAGTAATGCCCCCGAAAGCTGGTTACCACTCGCCATGAAATCAAGGAAGAAGTATTACTTCGAGACGCAGTGCATTGTGGGATGCAAAATGTCTCTTCAGGTTTTTAGCTAATGCTAACCTGTGTGAGATAACTGCGAAAATACACACACACATCGACATTTTTTCCCCTCGTGCTGTTGTATATATTTCTCGGTAGTCACTTATATTAGGGTGCTGCCATGGTGAGTACTGGCCCTTGTCATCTTTCCACAGCCGTCTTTATGTAAATAGCATAAAACGCGATTTAGCATTAGCATTGTCAACAGGAACAGATTCGCTCTAAACAGCAGAGAGATTGGTGACAGTATCCAGTGTTAAGTTTGTAAGCAAAGCCTCAGCTGACGATATGTTGTCCGATTCTGGAGTCTTGAAGTGAAACCGTGCACGTTTCCTCCAAGATTTCCTTCATTGCCGCACAACAGGTTCGCGGCTACACACGAATACAAACCTTTAAGTATCTTTGTTCCCAGTCAACACGAGCGGACTGCAGAGTGTCCAGCACCAGCTCCAGGACAGAGGAGAGGACGAGGTCGAGCAGCAGAGGCAAGACACGCGAACTCACCCCAACATAAGACACTCGCCGTCACCCCAAACGCCAGACTGCTGCTTGGCAACATGACAGTTAAGGCTGCAAGTGCACGTGACTGCGGGGCATTTTGTAACCTGTGCTCGTGTGAAATTAACTTGTGTATTTTGCAGTGGTTGACAGCATTTGAGTCCAAATACTTGAGAGCTATTTGTGAGTACCTGTGCTTAACTGGATTACTTATTTGCAAACAAACAGCAGACAACTTCACATTTGGCTATGCGCTTTACAGCAATATCGCCGCCCCGTTAGCTATTAGTGTTTAATGCAAATGTTGGCTTAGGAGAAGAGAGGCTGCAGTTCAGATAAACGGCGTAGTTGTGAAGCCAGCCCTCGTGTTTGAGGGGGCTGCCTGTGATTTGTCAATTCAAATAAAAGCTGTTCTAGAGCCATATTGAGAGGAAAGCGGCGGAAGGGGGAAATGGTTAAATCGGCTGGAGCAGTGCATTATGGGCGGAGTTGCGGCGGCGCTGTGGCCACCGATGAGGCGATGGATCCAAGCTGACAGGTCACGGCTGTCGTGAAAATTCCTTCCCTACTATGCCATATCCAATTTGCAGAGTCTACAGAGAGCAACAAAGCGCTGCCTAAAATAGTTTGGGTGATTGTCAGCGAGGTGTTTCAGGTGCAGCCTTTTTTCTTGGCAAATGATTCTGGGTGCTGGCATGGAGGTGACGCACCACTCTCATATGAACAAACGTTTCAGTGTTTCCCCTACAACCCTTTGCACAGGCCAACGAGACCCCATCCCCAGACAGGCCCAAAAGCCACTGTGTTGCAGGTTCAGCGCGAGTCCCTCTTCTTCGTCAGTATCCTGGCATTGTGAAATACATGTAACTCTGTTATAATAAAACTGAAAAAAAGAAAAACTTATTCTTCTTCTACAATGATTTAATTATTTATTATTAAAAAAAAAAATCGTAAAAAGTTGGCAGCTCTTGTGAACTGATATAATCTCAGTTATGTGTAGGGATGTTTTGTCGCTTATGCCGTCAGCATAAGCAGCCTGTTCAAAGGAGAATATCCAGGAGGGTTTTTATAGAGATCCCCCCCCCCCCCGAGACGTACAGGAAAGCTGTGCTTGATGATGGGGTCCCTGAAGGGGTTGAAGGGATCCCCAGGCTTTTTTTCCAGAAATTTTCCAACTTTGACTTTTCTTGTAATATTTTTCCCAGAAATTTCTGTAGCATTTTTCCAAAAGTTCATCCCATCGACATTAATTTGAAAATACCTTGACAAAGAAAGTAAAGTTATTCAGTCTCAGAATAAATATTTCCGTATTTCTGGAGTTTATGTTTCAAAATGTTGTCAATGGGGGTCCGTGTGGTTTAAGTTGTCTTAGTTTAGGAGTCCTAGATGTAAATAAGTCCACAAGTGTTAAAATACATGCTTCAGTTATTTTTATGCAATAAATGCACTTTAAGTCATCCTCTCCTTATGATCTTGAATGTACAATATTGAGTGAAATAAAATTTGAATGCGAACTGGCCAACTGGTTCTACAGTGTAAATTACAATCTCATATGGTAATTAAAATGTCTAAGCTGCAAGCCAATCAAACTTTTAAGTTTTGTGCTTAAATACAGTTGAGTGGTTTGGATTTACGACTTAAATTCTGTGATTAATAGTTGGTGTGCTCTTTGATAGGGAGCTGTGCTTTCACAGACATTAAGGAATCCATCCACATTTAGTATTTTGATTTATCTTAATGTGGATTTTCTGTTTTCACAGGACGAGAAAAAAAGAAGCGGAAGCGTAGCCGCAGTAGATCTTCCTCTTCCTCCTCCTCCTCCTCCTCCTCGTCTTCCTCCTCATCCTCCAGTCCGTCTTCGTCTTCGTCTTCGTTGTCCTCCTCTTCCTCAGGCTCGTCACACTCATCCAGTCGCAGTAGCTCCAGAAGTAGCGGTAAGTGCATCTTTGAAGACCAGTGCCATGAATAATCTTTGGCTTAGTCTATTTATATTTCATCATAAAAATACTAATATTAACGGTTGTTTTTATTAGACTCTCGCAGTAAATCCAGAAAGCAGTCCAAGAAAAGGAAAAAGGAGAAACAACATAAAAAAGTAATTTTCTGTATTTGGTTTCACAAATTGCTAGTTTGAAGTGATAGATTGTGTTTTGTTTTTTAATCATCACTAATTGTTTTTAACATTTTGATTTGGAACAGAAAGGGAAGAAGGAGAAGCGCCATAAACGTAAAAAGGACAAGAAAGCAAAAAGTGGAGAAGAAAATTCTGGTCCCGTTCAGATTTCAAAGGTTATACATCAAGTTTTTCACTGATTGTGGAACTGCCGAAAATACTTCTATGTCTTTTCGCGTATTGTTCTGTTTTTTTTCCACACATTGTTGTATATAATCAATGTTTTATTCTGTGTTTTCATCGGTCTGTTTTACACACATCTGCATGAGCAGATATTCAGTTATGTAAAATGTGGTCACCGTCCTTCCCAGCGCATGAAAAATAGTATCCTGTTAACAAGGAGGTCGCTGAGCTCCAAACAATTATTACTTCAAACATGCAGTATTTGGCCTGACACTCAGGGCAAACATGTAGTTTGACTCCGTGTTTTCGAAGTAGTCAAGTGGGCCGGCTCACCTCAAATAACAAGTTAAATGTGTTTTGCGGTTTGTGCTCAGCCTAATTAAATTTGCCTGATTAAATTACTCAAAAATTAAGTTCACGCTGACCTCTCAAGATAATTTTTATGCCAGAGACTTTAATTTGGACCTTAATTAACTGTGGTTAATATAATGTCAATCAGCTGACAGGTTGTCAGGCCAACATTCTAATTATGTTACAACCTTTCTGTAACAAGCACGTCACACGGAGATTAAAATCAGGGGAGCCCTCGTCAAGATGGGATCAAAATAGCAGCATGAACGACATGATATGATAATGGCGCCCGTAAACTTCATGAAACATTTTATAATAGAGTGCATAGAGAAAGCAACAATATTAAAGCAACTGCTGCTGGTAGTGACTTCTCCCATTATTCTAATGATGATGTGCATATATGTGGCACGCAAGAAAGCGGATAATTTTCCATCCTAATAATTCTTGGTGTTCAAAGATGATCTTGTCATCACTTTTGTTTATTACGTAATTTGCTCAGACCGCCGCACTTTTCACGCAGCAATCTTTAACTTTCTTTTTTTTATTTTTTTTATTCCAGTATTTGAAGGAAAGGAAGAAAGGAGGCAAGTACAGCATGATCTCAGGAAAGAAGATAAAGATGAAAGTAAAAAAGTCAAAGAAAGATAAACAGGTAAACTCTTTTTGCTCTCGAGCGAGCGAGTGAGTGTACCGTTGCAGGTTGTGAGCCAACCGCTGTCGTCATTAGATCGCAATGATTGATCGTGTGCGCGCTTGTGTGTTCCCAGCGAGACAAAAACCGGGCGGAACTTTTGGAGTTCTTGAACTCAACGCTGTGACGCCTCTGCGGACACTAGACGTGGCGCTCCGGCCTCGGGACACGGCGGCGGAACTCAGGAAACAACGAGCAAAACTTTCCAGGAGATAAAACGCGAAAGGGTTTTCTTTGAAAGGCGTTGAGCAGGACTCGGCACATGGGGGCGGCACATGGGGGCAGCACTGAGCTGCGGCTCCTGCACCTCGGTGGAGACGGCGTGCCACATTTCACCATATGGTTGTCCAGGAGGCCAGCTTAGTCTAATAGCTATTGGGAAAGGTGAAGAGGCCATGTCGGGCAGGCTGTCTCTTGAGTTGCTTGTGGTTTGAACTTGCGCTCACCCTTCCTCAGTTTTAGACATTTTTAGCTGCTTCATTTTGTCCGTTATTCATGTTGACCCAACTACATCCACAACAGCCAGTCTGTGTATCTTTTGTAGATAATTCTGTTATGTTTTCCACGGTGCGATCCACGCGCTCTGACATCATAGCTTTTGCATTTTTGTTTGAAATGAGCCTACTGTGCTTTTTTTTTTTTTTTTTCTTAGCCATACACTCATTTCCTAACTTATATCACCATATTGTTTGGGCATCGTTCATTTTATTAAATTGAAATATGACGTACGATCTCTTAGTCCCACTGAATCAAACCAGTTGGAAGCTTTGTACAGCTGATGAAGTAAATTTGTAATGTGGATTTTTTTTGCTGTGTGACAAAAGAAGAGATGCAGCAATAAACATGGAAAGATTTTTACTTAGAAATGTTTTTTTTGTTTGTTTTTTTTACGTAAAATGATCTGGAAACATTCAACAATCGGTTCTTTGTAGTTCATCCTTTTCTTCTCGTGAAGGACAGGCATGCAGAGCGAAAGCTTTTGGTTTGCTGACCTTGGATGATGAACGATTGCGTGCTGCACTCAGAGTGACAGACGTGATTCTTACAGAAGTCTCATGCAAAACGTTCTGGCATGGAAGCTCTTTTATAATCAAGCAAATGTAACATCACCTCCATGCTCAATGTAGACTAGACCTCCCAGCCAGGCTACATGCTTTAATATCGATTCCAAATGAAATATCTGCTAAATGCATGGGCTTTTTAGAGTGGGAGGTGATCATTTTATGCAAACTGGAGGCTTTTTCCTGTCGCGGGTGGATCCCAACAGATCCGAGAACATGTGGGAAGAACATGAACCTTGGATTAAAAGAAGCTGTGCTCAAACTGAAAGAGAGACGTGGTTCATCCCGAATCGCCTGGTGCAAAGTGAGCAAAACTGCAAATCAGCGGTACAGGACACCCGCCTGTCCAACCATAACATCTCCACATCACTGTCCCGGTGCGGCCCCCGATCAGACAACCTTGTTGCCGCTTGTTCCCTTGTATCTGAAGTCGGGCATGCTCCACACCCTCTCCTCCCTCTCCATCCCCCTCTCCACGTCCTCCGACACGGTTTTCAGGTCGCTCAGCCCGGCCCCGTCCGCCACAGCTGAGGTCAGCCCCACTGTGCTTCCGAACGGGTTGATCTTGATCCGGGACCTGAAGTTCATGAGGGACACGCTCATGGAACGCCTGTTGTTCCACTGGCGGGCGAGGCGTTGCGTCTCCTGCTCCTCCCTCAGCTGATCCACAGCCTCCAGGAGGACGGAGCGGAAGAGCGTGGGCACCTCCTGCACCTCGGGCTCGTTGGCCTGCATCACCTCACGAAACCTGCACAGAAGCAAACATGAGACGCCGGGCGGCGAGTTGATGGGACGCTGCACGGCGACAAAGCGCACGCGCGGTTCGTCAGGTTTGCTGTTGTTTTCTGGCACTTTGGATGAAAAAGTTAAAGGGAGCATGTCAGGAGGATCAGGATGTCTGTCACGATGATGGCAGTCGTTTCAGTTCTATCATGGTGCAAACATTCCAGCTCTGAGCAGGTTGTATAAAAGGGGCTTGTGTAACAAATTGGAGGGGAGGAGTTTTTGGGTCTTCAGCAGGCTGGGAGGGTGACGAGTGCAATATGGGGACTGGTGGTTCCAGTGTTATGAGTATTGAACCATACATGGTACAAAAGGTCAGGGTGCTTCTGCCTCTGCCACTTTGATTTTGACTGTTATTTTTACATCGAGTTTCTCACTACGCTGAACTAAATTGCTGCAAGGCCCCTTTAAAGAGAAACGCTTTCTTTTATTCAATCATGAGCACAGCAGCCCTGTTGTTTGTGCTCCTCCGACAGTGAAGGGCCTTGCCAAGTGCCGTCTGGGTCTTACACTGCACACCGACCAAGCACAACATCATGACCACTATATATTTACCATAAATGAAAAGGCTACACTCCTGCAAGAAATAGGAGTTTTATGTTTAATTCTTATTGAATCTGTTTGAAAGAGTTTTGTCACCCTAATGCATATGAGCGGGATGACCAAAATATTAGGGACACCTCTGAGTATAACCTAGCACAGTTCAACAGCATCACAAATCACAGTCCCAATAACAGTCATTAAAATATGTGAACACCTCTCTCAAACAGATTCAGCGAAAATTAAACAAATTTCCTGGAGGAAGAATTTATTGCATGGCAGCTGCATATATGTGTGAACAGATGCTTATATTCTATGGTAAACATGCAGTGGTCATAATGTTATGCTTGATCGATGTATATACACAATCAAAAAGCAACGCAAATTCCAATGATTGTATAATAGTAAGATATAAACGGACTCAAAATGGCAATAAAACATGGAAAGTAACAAGCAATAAGTCAGTATGTGTGCATGCAGGTCCACTGAAGAATGAATCAAGAGACAAGGATTGCCAAATTTATATGCTTTGAATAATCACTGGAAAGGAATTCCTCTGTTTACATCAGCTTTGTAGAGCATGAGGAAACTTTTGACAGTTAAACGCTGTGGAAATTGTTGCATTTCTATGGAACCCGGCAGAAGTTTTTGTAGCCTTGACGAGGGTACAGGGGAGAGCTTTCCGGGCCTTTTGGAGTGAAAACTGGAGTTCAGCAAGGGTGCCTGGCGCCACCTTTCCATTCTCTATTGGCAACAGGCTGGATTATGAAGGCTGTAACCAAAGATTACAACAACAGTATTCAGTGGATGCCGTGGGAGATGTGGTTGCTTTCTCATAACCATCACCAGATGCAGCAGGAAACATCAAATCTGGCATAAACCTTGGCTAGAGTCAGCATGAGGGTCAATAAGGGGAAGCAAAGTGCTTATTGAGGAGGCCACCGAATTTGAAGGAAAATCCTGTGAAGAATTAAACTTGCTTTCTTATTTTTGGAGGATATGTGACCTTCTTGGAGAGCTGCCGTTGTAATTGGAACTAGTTTGTCTCCATGGTACCCTGTTTGTTTAGATTTAGCACTTCACTCACCTTAACACCCATCAAACTCCCTCCCCAAAAACTGCGACGCTCTAACAAGACACCTGAGTATTGTGTGAACAGATGCTCAAACGAGCAAAGGACGTCTCTGCTGCAGATTAGACGACCAGGAGACTGACGCATGTGTGTGGGCTTGATGATGATATCGCTACCCCGTCTTTGCCAAAAAAAAAAACGATGGTCAGTGTTTGTACCGAAATCAAATAAACAGATCTTAACTGTATAGGACATGTTGGATTTGAGCCAAAGAACATCAGTTATACGTCAGCAGTAAATGATTTGGTGACATTCATAAAAGTGAATTTGTCAGAGACTTTTACATGCTTGTCTTTTTATGAGCAGACATTTTAACGTGTCCCATCAAGGAAAGCACAGGTGCACATGATAAAGGTAATGATTCCTTCGATAGGACGATTAAACAGACACACATACAGTAAACATACTGTACGCATGCTGTACAAGTGACTATTTTAAACTGTAGTTAGTTACAGTAACACATGAAAACCCCAGAGATCTGCTCTTGCATTGTAAACAAACAACAGTAACTTAGAATATGGAAAAATGAAACCTAGAACAGGCCATACTGTGTTTATATTCCAGAGATGCGGCTCCTCCCCTGTAAGAATAACTCAATAACTCCTCTGTTTAACTCAAATCTGTGTATTCAGATTTCAGATGGAAACTTTAGGATTTGTCATAACTGACCACTGACTAAGCTTCCGGCTCTGGATCAGAAGTAAATCACAATGCAAAATAGAGAGCGCCCTGTAAAGCGCACGCCTCCGCCACATCCAGATCACGTCCCCTGAAGAAAATGTCCAGATTGCATTAAAACTGAACGAGTTTTCCCTTCACCCATGATCTGCCCCTCCAGCATGTTTTATGGAAAATGTCTTTCCCATGAGCCTGCTGACTGAATGGCCCTCGGACGGCAAAGACCTCGGCTAATGCCAACGCAAAAGAAAAAAAAAACCCAAACATGTTTTTGACAAACTTTAATAGATCAAAGCCCCAAATAGGAAAGTATTTTTCACACAATGTATCATTGTAATGTATTGACTTGAATCCTGTGAAATGCTGGATGATGTTAGATGAAATTGCTGACAACTGTGCCAAAAAGACATGGAACAACTGCTTTTGCATCGTATTTTATAAAAAAAATAATTATCTAAAATGTAGAAACATAACCAGAAAGAAATTGTTAACCATAGCAGCCTCTGTAGCAATGTACTGTAATAAAACTGTAAATGCATTTAGCTATTTCGCACTTGTGAGTTTATCATGCAGGTTCTTGTGTTGTTTGTCTAAACCCACAATACATTCTTACTTGAGTATCACCAGCCCGCAGCCTGATGGCGGCACCTTGGAGCAGAGGTCCTCCAGGCCGATCCTCTCGCCGGTGCTGATGTTGTAGGTGGAGCGAGGCGTGTTGGCCAGCCAGCTGTAGTCCACTCCGGTCTTGAGGCGCCGGTACTCGTTCTCCCTCTCTCGCTGCTGCCTCTCGGCCTCCTTCAGCTGCCAGCTGAGCTCCAGCATCAGGGTGTCGGTGACCACGTCGGCCGGGTCACGCCGGGCGCTCCGGTAATAGGGCTCGTTCCAGTTGAACCAGGAGGCCATGATCCAGTCCTCCTTAAAAACCCCTGATGAGGGAAATGGAGTTATCACAATGAGGGTTGTTTTTTTTTTTAGGACTGTGTGTAGGTCAGTGCAGTTTTTGAGCAATGTTTGTGCAATGTGACTTTTTTTCATTTTTCTGTAACTAGAACCAGATTGAACCCTGAAATCTGTTAGACAAGACAATACTGCACATCGTGTCACCGAACCAGCGGCACCGTGGAACACCCCACCACCCGAGAGAGAACATCCGCCTGTCTCCCCATCCACGAGCTCTCTGTTGCACAGGTGTCTAATCCACTCCCACACACACGCTTTGCTCGGTTCAATTCAATTGCAGTCTTTTGTTGCGAAGCTTTATGTAATGAAAACACAATAAAACAACGGAGATCGTCGTCTGTAGTAGAGCTTTAATCCAAATGAAAAGGTATTACTCTCACATTCACAATGTTTTCGTCAAACCCTTGGAGTTTAACAAAATAAAAATAAAAAAACTACATGCCATGATTATGACTGATTGAGAAATTGATCAACAGACTGGAATTTCTATCATTGTTCAAATGAGATGGCTCATCTTCCTGCTGATCTTCTTTAGATTGATAATTAAGTGTTTTATTGTACTCATATTTACGAAAAATATCGTAGACCATTCAAGTGCAGCTAGCAATCATCTTAATAGCTGGTTATATAATCATCATTAGTTGCAGACAATTTCAAACCATATTTCTTAGCACTTGGACCCATATTCATCACGTTGTACCATATTTTACAGGTACTGTGTTGAGTCTTTAATGCTGCGTTCTTCAATTAGGTGTTTGTGCAGTTTTGTAACTCTTTAATCTTGAGGTTAATCTGTTTACATGCTGAGGCCGAGCGTTATCACTGCTTCTCCACATGCATGACATCACTGCCCTACAGGGGCTGTATAGTTGGTTAATACTGTACATATGTAGATTAAACAGGATTATGGCTTCTGAATCAATGTTTTGTTTTCTAAATCCATCATCTGGTCTGCAAAACACCAGCAAAAAATGGAACTAAAGTCTTTTGTTTTGTCCAACAAACACCCCCAAAACACTCAGTTCAATAAGATATAAGACAAATGAAAGCAGAAAAAATTCACATTTAAGAACTTTTACATCATCAATTTGGGTCTATTTCTGCTTTAAATGTGATTTTAATCAGTCCTTAAAATTGTGATATACTTAACACAGCATTTAATGAGCTCTAAACAGGAAATAGGTCAGCTGTTTCACCACATTCAGGACATGCAAAATGGACGAAGTGCTCTTGGGGTAAGATAAAAGTGGCTCACGAAAACAAACTTATCACTGAGAACTTTCTTGTTTTCATCGGATAGATATCCATATTTAAATTCATTCTTGGACTGTTCTAGTTTTGAGAAATTATTACACCTGGAGGATATCTGGAAGCATATTTCATGACCAAACATTTGGACCTATTGGTCCGAAGCAGAAAAGAATACATTCTCTTACCTTTTTGAAAGTTGACTGGGGTCTCCGCTGGAAAATTAAATCACTGAAAAGCCAAAATTGGGAGGTGCTCAACCATGGATGGGTGATGTGGAGACAACGCTGGCTGGACGAAAAACAGAGCGCAGAGAGAAATGGATCCTATCTGCTCTCCTGTCCTCTCACAACTACCTCCTCCTCTTCCCATCTCACCCCTCCTCCTCTCCCCATCTCACCCCTCCTCACATATCCGTCTCACCCCTCCTCCTCCCAAGAGCCTCTCTGGCCTGCCTTTACTTGTTGCAGGAGGTTGGGGGCACCATCTCCAATGGGAGCCACTGGATCACGGCCCCTGATGAAGTGCTTATGTAGCTTTTTACGATTCGCTGTTGCCATAGTGATGCTCCTAAGCCTATTTGTCCACAATAAGCTCCATCAGCTGAAAGGGAGCTAGAGAGAGATGAAGAGGCAGATAAAGAGGACAGAGTGGGCTGAGCGGCGAGATGGAAAGAGCGAGATAAATCAAAGGATGTTTTGAGGACTCGGTTAGTGTCGTGTGGGCTGGCGACCGCTCTGCCAGAGGTGTAATATCTGAAAGGGGTCAGCCTGTGCAAATTAGCGTCCCACAGCTAATGAGTCTCACTGGCCTAGAACAGCCTTGCATGAATCACGAGCGGGCAGGAAAAATTCTAATTGCAGGAAATGTTTGTTCAGGACGCGCGTGATGCTGAGACGAGGCAAGTGCAGGCAGAGATGGGACGAGATTGTGTGTGTGTGTGCGTGTAATACCTGTGGACTGGAAGACGCCGGGGTTGCATTGGCAGTACCTGGAGGCGAAGGCCTCCATCATGCGATCGAT
>CAAKHG010017985.1:4141-22366 GCA_901007715.1 Dactylopterus volitans
TGCAGGGTTACACTGAAACAGACACAGGTTCTCCTGATGACCAGGATGACAGTAACGAGCCTGCAGTCTTACATCAGGCGAGAGGAAAGAGGCCCATATTTGAATGTTTCTGGAATGGACGACTCATACCGCACACCAAGATTACAGAGTAAGTGCTTCAACTGTTATGCCACAGTTATTAAAAGCATTGTTCAGTGTCAACAATGGCATGCTGTTAACTCCTGTTTAGAGTATTCAACGTACGACAGAATGGTGTTAATATTCTCATTTAACTCTGCATCAAAGCAAATATTTTGATTTTCTGACTGTTAGTATCTCCTCTAAGTATTTTTTAGATGATTTGCACAGTTTGGCCTTGTTTTTTAAAGTGTGGCTTGATAATTGTTACAGGTTTGACTGGTGTAAGTGGCCCGGTAAGGGAGCACAGGTACCCATAGAGTGTTACAACCGGATTTCAGGCGTGCTTTTCGCTGATGACAAGTTTCAGGTCACCACAAACAAGCTCACCTTCATCGACCTGCCGCATAAACTGAAGGAGCGGAAAACCAAGTTCACATACAGAGTGAAATCAAAGGTGTGCATATGCAAATCTGCTCTAACCGCCCATAACAAAACCCTCAATGATGCTGATGTACTGTCTGAATCAATCTAAGATCGCTAATTAAAAAAAAAAGAAATTACATATTGATTCTATTATAGTTTGTCAAATTGGAAGTGTCCACAGTTAGGGGAAGCTGTAACTGTCAAACAATAGGATAGTGAAAATGCAAGACAAGGCAGGTTTATATTCTGTCTTGCCTTGTATATATATATATATATATATATATATATATATATATATATATATAAATTTTGATTTAAAATTTAAGAAGAAGTTATTTCTAGAATTTCTGAGAAAGAAAAGTGTGTATCGTAGTGTATGGAGGTCATTGGTGAGCCAGTCAGTGATTTTCTATATATTTCTGCCAAATTACTTCTTATGTTGAAAAAGTTCAGACACACAGACTACGTTGAAAGGGTTTACTATTAAATCCTTCATAAGGCAATATTTTATGTTTTTGTGTAATTACACAATGTTTTGTAATGTAAAAAAGGAACCCACTAAGAAAACACTGTTCTGCACCTGTGACAGCTGTCGTATAAGACCCCAAATTAACATCTGTGTGACAGTAAGATGACGCAGTGGGACAGGGGCGTTCCACGTCACTACTGACCTTTGACGATGTTCATGTCTTGAATTGCCAGCAGTCTTTAATTGCCCCCGCCAAACATTTTCTTTCGTTAAGGCCAAAACACAGATACCAGTGAGTATTTGACTTACTCTGGCTGATTGCTCATGTCACCACCACAGTGTTCATGTTGGTTTGTCTGCTAGGAAGCAGTGACAGTTCAGTCATATCCCAGCTTTGGGGCCTTTTTATATCCCAAATTGTCAAAATTCTAAACTGGGTCAAGTGTTGCTGAAGTTGTTTATTTTGATATCAGCAGAACAGAAGATGTGACATCCATGCAGTGTTTACACAGTGGCTACTCCAGTGTCATGAGAAGTTTGATAAGGAAGTGAAGTTTCTGAAGCCCATAAATACCATAACACGAACAGATGTGACGCAGAAGAAGAAGCAGCATCCCTGGACGACTTTCTCTGCCATCGAATTGGATGGCAAAACATACAAGACAGGCCGACAGGCAAGCATCAATTCCTTAATTATGCTCTGAGAATAAATTCTGATCAATGTTTTAATCTGTATTGATAAATACATACTTTGCATGTTTCTGAACAGCTGAAGTCTCAGAAAACGAATCCCATTGTGTATGGTACCGTGGCTCATTTTTTGCTGTATGGACACCACGAGGGTGATGTCTTTGCCACAGGAGGACAGGTTGAATTGATCCTGGTAAGGTAATATCCGTGGAGTTTGGTTTGGAAAGAGTGACAAAAATCTGACTGGGGTATATTTGTGGCATATTTAGCAGTGAAATTATCTTAGTGTTATCTTCTTATGAATTCAGTAGTTTTTGCTGGCCCAGGCTTCAATGTAGCCACGCAGAAGGGTCCGGTTAACTTTGTTACCTTATGTGACAGTCACTTCCGCCACCACAGAAAGCACCCAACTGTCCTAACGGTTCAACCCCCCCTTTGTAAATCAACAACAGCTCTGTTGGTTTTGTATAACCTTACAGTAACACCACACCAGCAATCCTGACTCCTTAGAGACCTACACATTCAGCTTTATGACTGCTTTGTTAAAGATCGAGAATGATTTGGATTCACTTAGTACATAGTTATAGCTTCCTTTACAGCATTCAATCACTAAAACAACATAACGATTTAATAAGTTAAGGGTTTTCAGATTGAAGGATTGAAATAGTGAAGACTTTTGTTTATTTGTTTGCAATTTGCATGATTCCTAGGAACCCAGAGCAATTTATGACCAGACCAAGATCATACCCATATCCAAGATCGACAGGACTGCCAGTGGTGAAGCAATCAAGACAAACATCAATAACAACCTCGCCAAGTGAGTAAACTATCACTGTCAAGGGTTTTCTGACCTTTTTAGTCTTGTCTGACTTGGCTATTTTGCTCATGAGGTCAAGTATATTCTTTCTATTTTTTGTTTTTAAGGTTTCCACATAAGCTGAACGTGCAATGGCCCGAGGGCTTTACCTGGCCACAGGACGCCGCGTACCCAGCTGGGACTCCATTAGGTGAAATGTTTCAAATGTTTCACCAAACCATCTTAATTCCAAGAATAAGTGTTCTTTTAAAATGTGACAGTTGTTTAAATATTAAACGTGTGTGTTTTGTGTCATCAATGTAAAATAATTTCAGGGCCACTCGGAGTTGAAATTCTCAACCAGAAGGGAGAGTCCATGTCGCAAATACCAGCATTGCGCCCGCTACCAGCGAAAAGACTAGCTGTTGTGCTCACGTTAGTCCGGCATGGTAAGTGAGGCCCATAGATAAACAATGTGTACACGCACGCACGCACGCACGCACGCACGCACGCACGCACACACACACACACACACACACATTCCTCTGAACATCTTTATAAGAAAACTGTCTGCAATACAATTGTGTGGTAGAGTTAAATATACACAATGCACTGATTAGCATCGAATATAATGCAACAGCCCTGAAATAAATTCTCTTTATGTTGCAATTTGGCTGAATCTGTTTTAGAGAAGTGTTGACATATTTTAATGATCGTTTCTGGGACTGTAATTTGTGACAGTGTTGAGCTGCACTGGGTTACACTGAAAGGTGTCCCTAATAATTTGCCACCATAACGCAGGAGTGGGATGACTAAAATATTATCGACAACAGTGGTTTTAATTATATGACTGATCGATGTACAGTGAAATTGCTGTTTCAAGAGAAATGACAACACTAAAATTTCTTTGTCTTCTCATTTAGGTCCTGAAGGAGATGAAAAGATGTTACACTGCGTTGGCCAGTATTCATCCAAGTGGGGTTTCGGGTTTAAGAAAATTGGTGAATTTCAATTTCTTTATTTGTTTGATTGATGTTTTTTTTTCTCCCTCCTCTGACCGATGGTCCGTCTTTTCTCTGTGGCAGACAATCTGACTACGCTGGGGGAGTATACACTGTCCCTGGACACTGAAATTATTGAAAGTGGCGCGAGAGTGTCTGGAGGAAGAGAGCTTCCAAGAAACGGATACAAATTCAGCATTAAAGGTGAGAGGAACTACAGCGCACAGTTTCTCCCTCTAAAGCCCCGTTTCCACCAAGCAGTTCGGTATGTTACGCTTTGGAACGGTAAACCCTGGATCTGGTTTGCGTTTTCCACCACACACAGCAATCAGATCATCATGAACCACCTCCACGTCTTCTGTCCACACCACTCTGGCTGTTGTGGTATTTAATTAGACGATAATAACTGCGAAGCTTTTAGCTTTTGGTCCAACATTGCTGGGCCGTTGGCTGGAATCCCTCTGCAGCCTCTCTGAGAGACCAGCAGGAGAACCTTCTGGTTCCTCGCTGCTCCGTCCGGCTGCCGTTGTATCTCCTCCCTCTGTGATACACGCTGCCATTTTTCATAGAAAAACAAAAAGTCTGGAATCTCCGCTCGTGATGTCGACGATATGCTTAAACATGGCGCGTTTGTGTTTGTGATTTGTTCCCACTGTCACATCTCAATCTGTGTGACCAATCAGCGACTGCAGCATGTCTAGCTCCAGCCTTTAGGTACGAGATCAGTGCGCTAAGTACCTCAACGGCAGGGTTACCAAAACTGGAGCAGTGCGGGTTCTTCGGTACCATCCACAGCTTTTGTCAGAAACCCCAAAAACATGCGCGCCGCAGCAAACTGTTTGGTGGAAACCATCTTAAAATGTCTGTTCCTGTCTGTGTGCTTTAACCGAACTCACCAGCTGCTGTAATTCTTTTAAGAGGGTCTGGCTGCGAGCTTCCTTGTTGGAGCAATGAGCTCTACTCTCCGCGTGGGAGTACCGTTCGACATTCCTTTGCAGATAAAGGATGGTTACGACAACTCAGCCACTCCTCCTGCCAATCTCACTCCTGTACTGGTATGCAGGTGGGTTACATCTGTGTTTCTGGTTGATAAGAAGAAAAAAAATTGTAATGCAGTTTTTTTTGTTTTGTTTCTATGTTTGTTTGTTTGTTTTTTAGGTTATTTACAGTAGAAATCTTAGCTGCGCAATAGCAGCTAAAATAAATCCTTTAGTGCTACATGAATACAATTGATGAATAAATACATGCTGTAATTTGCCTGACTCGGCTCTGGCCCCGTTATCGCTGTGTAGTGGCCTGGATCTGACTCACGAGGCGGTGGACTACAGCGGGACCATGTTCACCATCAGAGGTGTCAAAGTGAGAGGAAAAGTTAACTATCAACGGTCCAAGGTTAGAATAACATCACTTTTCCTGCCAGTCAGCATGTTGTGGCGCATGTATTTTCCTCTCGAACGTTGGAGGAAGAGAGCACAAGTTTTGACTGAAGTAGTTTTTTTCTTTAGTCGTGGGCATGCAGCTGTTGCTAGATATCCTGTCTTTTTGCAGACATATGACCTGAAAGTCACCCTGCCCGGCCTCAAAAAAGACTCTCGATCTTTTAAGTTCAGTCTTCTACCTGGTGAGTCTGTAATTATTTAGACCGATAAGTGAGCTATGACACCTTATCAATTGGCTATGCTGTATGACACATTGGTTGCCCGTGTCATGGTCATGTTCTCCCCGGCTCGCTCTCAGTCTCAGATCTGAATCAGTGGTTACACTGAACCTTTACAAGCACTCAATATTTTGTCAATTGCATGATGATTTTGTCTATTTCAGGTGAGGCACATTCCCTCCACGTGACGCCACAAGATGATCCCGTCATAATAGAGAATGGAAACCATGTCAGGCTTAACGCTGAAGTTCACGACGTGGCCGGAAACATCACAGCTCACCCGAGACAGATTGTTCACTGTCAGGTCGGTGTCACCAGCACGGGGATATGGTATCTGTGACGCCTGTTCACTTTCCAAATCAGTGCCGGGAAGCCAACACAAGAAAAATTACCCGTGCGAAAATAATCTGTGAAAGGCATTGCTCTGTGAAACGAGGGCCTTGCAATCGGAATTTCAATAATTTAGAATAAGTTTCTATTTTATGTAATTATCCGTAATTAAAGACACTGCCTCGTTTTTTGTAAGCCCCAGATACTATTTGTGGATTTCCAGGTGCATTCGTTTCCAGTAGTGACAGTTGACTGCAGCGTCACAGGAGCAGGGCAGCTTGTGACCGACGCCATAAACGTGGAAATAATCAATGGGGAGCCACAGATGCTCCGACTTGAAATTTCCATGCCAGTAAGTAGAGGAAGAATAGGTGGCTTTCACAGCACGTTTCCGTGCCGAAATCGGCGGTCATCCTCGGCTCCGTCTTGTCTTTGCCTTTCCCACAAGCGCCAGAAGGATGTACTGAGGGTTGAGAGGCAGCTGAAGGTGGTACCCAGCTCCAAAGTGGTGCGCATGCAGGTCTGCATTCAGGATGATGAGAGCCTGGTTTTGAGGAACAACAAAAAAATAGAGTGGCTGGCCGGAGGCTTGCTGGGGAACCTGTTCTACAGGCTGTATGATGAGGCTGGCAGGAAGGTACCCCTGACTGGTGAAATAGCCTCCATGATAAAGGTGTGTCTATCGAATCACACAGTGGTGATCTGGTGTGTGTGTGTTTTTTTTTTTTTTTTCTTTTTTAAAAATCGTCACTGTTAAGCGGATGTTTGATTTTTTTTAATTTTTTTTTTTAAATACAAAAGCTTTCCCCCCCCCCAACCCACTGCTGAAGCTGTAAGCTTTCATTGTTCATTTGATGAAGGTCAACTGGAAAAGAGATGTAAATCCTGGCCATCTGCTCCAGGGGAGGCTGCCAGACATACAGGTTTCTACACAGGTGCTGGAAGAACGCTTCTACCAAGTGTCCTATCAAGACCAGTCTGTGTCTGCCTCCTTCACCATAAAGTAAGTCACTTAGCCATCTGAAAGATCTGTGTCTGCAAGAATCGCTCAGCATTTGTCTTACTAAGTAAGACTTAGATAATATTAAAAATGCCACTATTTATCCCCATACTGCATGAAGAGGCTTCTGGATGTAGCTTCGAATTCACTCATGCAGCTCTCATCGCAAGTGAATGCGTGAAGGTCCTAAAATGTCCTCTGGCCATGTTCACTGAAGTTAAATCTGTGCTGGTTTCACATGTAGACCTTGTGCAGAAGAACCAGAACGACTAAAAGCAACACTCTCCCAAAGCGCAGTGAAGCTGGGGGAAACCCTGCCCGGAAACATCAGTGAGTACGAGCTCAGTTGGCCAAGAAATCTCCTTCATGACGATGTGGTTTGCGCTTAAAAGTTGCACACTCTGTTTACAACATTCAGTCTTGGAGCTTATGGACCAGTATGATAACGCAACCAAGACACTAACCCCCGCCTGTGCCAGCTGCATGACTCTGGACGCTGAGGGTCTTGAAAAGTCGAGTGTTGCCTTCACGTGGCAGGTAAGAACAAATACACTCAAATTAAAATGGAGACTTGACTTGAAATTCGGAGATTCAATCAATTTTCTTCGAGGCGGCTTTAGTAATTTTTACACAAGTCCCTCCTTTCAAATTTTTTTTTTTTGACTTACTGTTGATTCACTTCGCCGTACAGGTTCTTGCTTTTGCAGTGTTTGACTCTAGAGGACTCTAGAGGGCTTCTTGATATCAATTTGCTGAGATTTCTCTGTGCTTCTCTGAAACCAAATGCAAGCCTGGCTTATTTGCATCAGTTTGTTTGCAGCCAAGTATGAAACTCGCACTCAAAGGTAAGGAAAGGAACCGCTGAAAATACAGATTGTTAAAGTGTGTACTAGATAGGCCGTGAATAGTATTACTAATCTCTTCTAGCCAGTCCCATGTATAAAAAATACTACTCCATCACTTATTTGGTGGCTTTTATGAAAAACCATCCTCAAATATTAACTCTTATTTATAAGCTGCTTTTCTTTTGTAACAGTCACTTTACCATCAGGTTAATTTGTGTTTTATTTTCTAGACAAGGTTTTTTTTTTTTTTTTTTTTTTTTTTTTTAAATCTTTCCATACAATGTAATCTTTAATGATGGTATTTTGAGTGGGTATTTGCACAGTCAGTCTCCCTTATCTTATTTTGTACGTGTGCTTCATTACAAACATATTCAGGCATTGACCACGATCAGCAAGTATTTCGATGCCAGGTCGCTGTCGGGAGTGCACTTCCAGTCCACAGAAAACTGTGTTGGACAGCATGTAATTTGATAGGCCGTCCACCAGGAGGTGCACACTGAGTGGTAGAGACACGATGGGTGGTGGTTTGAGAAAAGGCTTAATGAGTGGCATGAGACCTTGTTCTTCATCTCTCCTGCATCTGTCTGCGTTTAGCACCTCTCACTTCTATTGCCCCTGTCCCACTGTTGAGAAAATGTAGTCATTTAGAGCCGACTTTCCCGTAACTTGTTGATAATTCATATAACTTGCTGGTCAGCTAGAGGTTTTATACAGTTTGCCTGTTGAGGAGTGAACATACTACTGCATTTGTTGAACCTGCGTGGATGGTCTTGAGCTTGAGGATGGCGAATGCTCTGGACAGATGCTGAAGTCCGAAGTGGTGGCAGCAAAACATGCTGAGTCACTATTAAAAACTGACCAACGAGGACTCAGAGAAGTAGAGTATCACCAAATATGGAGGCAGGAAAGACTTCCCTAAAAACTTTTTGGTAGTTTGGTGAATGTTGGTGAATTCTCCAACATCACCTCCACACCATTATAATGCCAGACACAACATGTACGTAAGAGAGTTCTGTCTTTGTGGATTCTCGTTCATCCAGGTCGTGATAATGGACCACTGAACTTGACTTAAGCACATGAAATTACTGCATGAGCGTTAAAGAAGTAAGGCAAGAAAGCATTTCAAGCAAAAGCCGTTTCAGCAGACAAGAAGTTTCTGTTCTTTTTGCTTCCATTTGGTGCCGTTTTTTTAAAGACTTTTCTTTACTACTTTTGTCTACATGCAGCGCTCAATTCTTCAGCGCACGTTCGGGTTTATTGGGACTTTTCCTTGTGTTCATGATGAATTTAGGATCAGACATAATTCATCAACATCTTTATGTGGGTAAGGGCAGATTTGGCTGTGTTTACACGATTCATCAATCTCATTGGTCTCACAGAATCGTCAAACTTGCCACTTTTTATGAGTAAGAACAAAACAATGAAAATGTAGAAAACATTCATGCATGAGGCATGTGTTTGGTTTTTGGTTTTGGTTTTCTTGTTGTCTTTTAAAAAGAAACATGGAGGAACTGTGTCTTGGAATATTTCAATAATGGGACTTAAAGTGTCCCGAAAAATACAGCACCTAGGCAGGACAAACGTCCAAGCTGGTCTGAAACCTCATTGTCCTCAAGGTTTTGGAAATCAGGGCCTGGACTAGTTTTAGCCAGAAATGGTCAAAAGTCAGTGATGAGTAATTCAATGATGTAGAAGGCTATTCCTAATGTCTTTGTGAAGTGATTGTGCTCTCACATTGAAAACATAGTTGATGCATTTAATGCATGGGTGACCTCAAGATTCCTCTATCATTGTTGTTGTTGTTGTTATTATTGTTATTATTTTATTGCACCCATCAGCAGCTACCACAGTAATTATGACAATTGCCCTGCTCAAGTACAAATTTGATGTGTGTGCATGTTGTAGTTAGAAATATTTTCTCTTCAGAGGGAAAGATCAGATGTTTCACATTGTACGATGCATTTACATGCGCTTAGAGTAACTGGTGTACAGTCAGCGCCTTCAGCAGTCTCATTACTGAAAGCAAAAGAATTGAAAATAATCATTCTATCCACCGTCTGGCAAAAACTTGCACCAAAATAGCGCTTGTATGAGATTAAAGGAAGTCTGCTCAAACACATTTGCACTGTGAGATAGAGCTCCGCCCGCCTGTGCTCTAACACACACAACCCGCAGAAAAATCTGGATATACTGTGCGTGCGTGCGTGCGTGCGTGCGTGCGTGTATTTGTACTATGAAAGTATAAATGTTATTGAGATAAGGTTGTCGGTTAGGGGAGCTGCTGTATGTAAGTTTATACATGTGGATTTACATTAAAGCGGTCACCAAAGTGCACGTAAACATGTCCAGTTACTTTTGCAATCTGATTTCTTGAGTGCATGTAATCATACTGAGAGTGGCTGTGTGTTGAATGCAGGAGAGCAGCTGTTCCGTCACCGTGACAGGAATTAAGTTCATATCTGGGCCACTCGGCCCCCGAGAGATGTGCTTCACCTACAGGACTTTTGTGGAGCGCGTCGTTGTCAAGGTGACCGCTGGAGTCCCTGCAATGCTGAAACTAATAAGTGGCCCACCGCAGGTAAGGAGACGTTTTTAATATTTCATCAGCGTGAAAGTAGCCACTGGCAGCGGCCAGTGCTTATGTGTTCATGATGACAATGTTGATAATGCGATAAGGAAATTACATGCACTGAATGGTTCAAAAAATAAAACGGTCTCAACAAAGATACATTTTTTTTTTAATTATTTCATAATCAAATAGTCAAAGGTTGATGTGCAGAGGTGACGCGTTGGGTGTCCAATGCCACACAAGAGGCCGTTATTACCAAGTAACCGAACTTGCCGAGGAACTGAACTAGTGGATATGATGAACTTTATTAACAGAATCATAACGCTGTGATATGCAGAACAACCTACATAGCATGAAACGGCTTTGCTCACCTAAAAAGTTCAGATGCCTTTGACATGACATCATTATGATTATGTGTGTAGTAAGCATTTGCACACATAAGTTTGATGTTTTATTATTTTTATTTTATTAGTAAAAAAATGATGATATGCTGAAGATATGAAAAGAGAATCATTATTCTGGCATGTGTTTATCCCATCCGAATTCAGAGTTGCCACCATCCAATGAGATTAATACTGAATATTATTTTACACAGTCTACTAAAACAATAATCAGTTCAGATTATTGTTCAGTTCAGTTGGTTGGATTATTTATTGCATCATACACAAAATAGTTAGTACACATTCAGTCATAAAAATAATACAATCTACAATGCAGTATCAGCAGTACAATGTAGAAAAAATCAATGCAAAGATTTTTTTTTTTTTTTTAAAAAAAGCAAAATTTATAAATAAAGTGAGCAACATCTTTCAAGCTTACTGTGCATTGAGAGTCGTATGCCACCATCCAGCATTGTCAGTCAGACAGCAGTGAGTCCAAATTTTAAAGAAAGCAAGATAAAACATTGGCATTGCTTATCAGCCAAATTGTTGTTCTCACACCAATAACAATCTCTGCGTCATACAAATTCCTTGTGTCTCCTTAAATTGCTGTCTCCTTGTTTCCTCTCTTAAATGGATGGTGAAGAGCTGACCGAAAATGTTTCGTATTCACCACCAAAATGAGGATAGAAATGCCACAAGTATCACCTAGAGACATAAACGTTTGACTGTTACATTTTTGACGTTCATCCGGAGAAACCTGCATAAAACCACATTTTTATGTTTTAAGCCACTGGAGCTGCGGAACAATCGTGGAATCCCCACACCGTTCCTCATCCAGCTGTGTGACAAGTGGGGAAACCCCTCCTCAGATAAGAGGGTCGTGGTGCAGTTAAGGTCTTCGCCCCAGACACTGAAGGTTAGCATGACATGGAATGGAAGCTTTCCCTCACACGGACCTGGAACTCGAGTTTTGATCAAATGTTCTTGTCGTTTCAGGTGACGAAGTCTGTCACTTCACAAGCTGTCGATGCAGAAGGGATGGCCGCTTTCACTGTTAACGCAGTGAGCGGACCAGTGTAAGCGCCATCTACCTTTTTCTTTCTTTTTTATTTTATTTATTTTTTTTTTTTCAGAAACGATGCTATTTGCAATACAATGTCAGCTGTTTTCAAGCCGGCTGATCCGTGATTTCACTGAGTGTTGTTGCGGCATTGTGCCACTAGGGGGCGCTATCAGCTGGAGTTTAAAGGGTCCATCAATGACAAGCCCATCAAAGGTCTGTCACTGACTCTCATTGTCATCCCTGATCCCAACAAACCGGTTAGCCTGACAGTGAAGTACAACACCAGCGGCGGCTTTTGCGCAGGGGGCACCTTCCCCGGTTGGTACCTCCACTTGTCTCTTTTTCGATTTGCCCTTTTATGTTTTCACTATTATGCAGGCAGTTTTGTTCCTGTACCTCTCCAGTGTTCTCTCTGACTGTGGTGTCTGAGGAAGGAGGCCCCATTACAACTATAAAACCTGCTGAGGTGTCCATGTATGTGTGGAAGGCGGCGCCGTCAGCCAACCACCCTCCACATATGGTGGGTGAATGAACAATAGAGGAGCCGCCACCAAACAGCCGATTTGTTTAAGTTATTGCCAGGTTTCTTCTGCTCTCTTATTTAGACTCCAGAAATGAAACCAGTGGGGAAAGACAAGAATGGCAGTTTTATCTTTAGGTAAAAAAAAAAAAAGAATTTTAAATGCTAATCTGTTTCTGTTGTGTTGCTGCATGATTAAAAGTTGTAAAAAAAAATTTTATGTGTGTTAAATTGCAGCGGTAAAGCGATCCCAGAGCAAGCTGGAGAGCACACCATCCAGTTTTCTCTTAGCACAGATACGACACGCATCTTAGGTGAACAGGTGGGTTGAACCTTTGTAAGGCTGCACTTGACCATGGTGGAGTTTCAAGCATAAAGCTAAACGAAGCTGACACAAAGCAGGTCACCATGTTCAGTAGCTCAGCATCTGCTGGTCAGCATCCAACTAAGTACAGCTGAGGCTGGCGGGAGCCTCAAAGTAGGGCTTTGACCGTCAGAGCCAAAACTGCTACCGTGGGTTCTTTGAAGACTCAAGTCGGCCTCAAAACAAATTCGGCCAAACTTTTTAAATTTAGTTTTTGTGGATCCATATTCCATCAAATCCCTAAGTGATAGTCATCAAAAGCAAGAAATTTTGTCTCAAGTGTTTTGTGTTGGATTTTAAGACGATCCCAACGGCATGCATCAGCTAGAAAAATGGACGGGTTTTCCTGTAATGGAGGCAAAGCAGACTTTTTGATCTATTTGGACCTCTAATCATGGCTGTTGAATGCAATTTCACACACTTCCCTTTGCTGCCATCTAGTTGGCATGGTGATACTGCTGCAAAAAAAACACTGGACATGCCCACCGAGAGCCTTGACCCACAGCGACTTCCAGACTAGCTCAGGCCCCTGCTGTCATTGGTCGGGCTCTTGCAAGTTGTTTTAGGGTTCGGGTTGGATGGCGCATGATGTTCTGGACCCGGGGAAAACTATGTCAAGGGTTTGACAGATTATAATCTACAGTATTAGACAACGAGAACATTTGGCCTAATGATTGCGCTATAGCAAATGTCAGAAGAGTCCAATTCATCCAGAGTTTCTACCATATTTCATGGCACTTCATTCAAAACTCCTTGAGATGTTCAGGCGGAACCACAAATTTGAACCTCATGGTGGCATTGGAGGAAGCACTGCCAACCAACAAGACTCATCTTTCCATCCCTACAGCTACTTGACTAAACCGGCTGACTGTAAAGGAAGCACAGTATATGGCACTGATGTCTTTATTTTCTCATTTTGCCGTCATTTTTCTTTGATTTGTCACAAAACCCTGAGTCATGATCCTGCCTTGCCAAGAGAAATGACTAACCTCAGCACTGTTTCCCGTTGCCTAGATTGGCATAAATGTCGTGGCCAATAAGCCTGTCAGACTGGGACCCGACGCTCAGCCGCCAACCCCAGTTGTTTCCAACGGGAGGGACGCCGCGAGCCGAACCCTGGTGCAGAACATGACTCTGAGGATAATGGTGAGCCGACCAGGAGCTGGTCGCCCTTCCATCATAAATGCCGACACACTGAAAAAGAAGCACGGAACAGCCTTCACTTTCCTATTCAGCAAAAATTCCAGTGTGGTTGCTTGTCAGCTGATGTGTAGCCTCGCCGACTGAGTCACCCTGACTGATTCCAGGATTCCTACGGTAACCCAGCGGGACATATCCTGTGGGGGAAAGTGGTGGTTTCCATAAAGGCATCAAATGGCGACGGCAACAGTCCTCTCCCTTTGTTAGAAGGCGCCACCCCCACCACCAAGATGGAATTGGAACTATCAGGAGGAAAGGTCCACGTTAATGTGGGTAACCATTCCATGTACTCGAGGTCCCGAGCTCGTCACGGATGTGATCGTGATGATGGTGACGTGCTCATTCTCCACAGAGGCTGGCTATCATGGCGGACAGCCCCGGTGACAATGGCGGCTCGTACATCCTCCTCTTCCAGCCGGAAATCCCAGGGTTGCCCCTGGCTGCTTTTGAGCTCCCCTTCCATTTTTACAATGGTATGACATAAATATCATGTTTATTTTCATATAATAAGGCCATGACTATGAGTTTTGACACAGACTCATTTTTTTCACGTGTCAAGACGTTTTGGAGACGGCTGACGATTGAAGTTGAAAGCGAATGAATCCACTTAGGTTTGATTATGTTAAACTCTGCATTCCATTTTTTGTTGTCGCCTTTGCAGTATAAGGGGTCAATCCATCGAAATCACCAAGAATATGTAACTTCATTTACCCAAGTTGCTCTAATCATATTAAGGTGGGGGATTCTGGGAAGATTCTGTCTTGTGTTTAAGCACATTGGCGTGGCAGCAAAAATTTCAGAGATCTGTATGTCCTTGTCTTTCTTTTTTTTTTTTTTTTTAATCTTTTTCCTCTTTAGATACAGTAAGCCAGTTGAAAATGCTTGACCTGTCCAAGAAGAAAGATCAACTCGTTGAAGAAACTGCTCAATTGAAAGACTATATATCCGATTCCAACCAATTGCTTTCAATCGCGAAAGGTAAAATTCAATCTCATTTTTCACAAAATATGTGTATGCTGCCATGTTTGGTGTGTTTCCTTTGTGACACTGGTATTGTGAAATTAAAAAAAACAACAAAAGTTTACTCATGTTTCCTACTTTTAAAATCTGCCTTTTTACTGACTAAAGATTTAACGTTGGCTCATAGTACTTGATAGTCTTGATGCACAAGGACAATAAAGAGACCTTGACATCTCAGCTAGTACCAAATAAGTACCACGAGGTACTTATTTCACAAGGAGAGACTTCCAGCTCTCCTTGTGCCAGCGCTTTTTATGCTTGTGTATTTAGCTGCCTGTTTTGTTTGAAAAGATCTCTAATTGCAAGTTCTCCCTCCTTGCAGATGACCTCCAGGATGCGACCGTGAGAGTGACGATTCTTAAAAATGAGCTGATCAAGAGGAACGTGAGCGTGACACAAACTCCCACTGTAAGATGTCTATCAGGGTTTTCGCTGTACATGATCAATATACAGCATACATACACAAGACTGTTAATTCAACGGGAGGTGACACGTCATTTTGAAAATTCTTTGCAGATCCC
This sequence comes from Dactylopterus volitans, assembly GCA_901007715.1. NCBI lineage: Eukaryota > Metazoa > Chordata > Actinopteri > Syngnathiformes > Dactylopteridae > Dactylopterus > Dactylopterus volitans. The sequence goes on from CAAKHG010017985.1 coordinate 19,113, forward strand.
CAGAATCAAAAAACTCCTGGAGGCGAAGACGATTGAATCCAACAGGATTCTGAGTCTGCCCAGAAGAGTCTGCTCTATTCCTGATCGCTTCAAGGAGCAGCAAGATGTGTTGGGAACGGTAATGTCATTGGCAAGGCTCTTTTACTCCTGCATTTTTAATTAGTTTTTTTTTTTTAAGTTCAGTTTTAATCATTTTTTTGTTTGGTTTCTATTTTTTGAAAAGAAGAACCCCAAAACAAACCATTTTAAAAAACTGTATGCACATAGAGAAGATTACGAACCATCTATCACTGCGATTTTGTCCTTGATGTGACGATTTAAATTTGCAAAAAAAAACATCCAATATAGCATCACATCAAATCTAGATATGAAAAACACACATGTGGAGCTACACATTAACATTATTCACAGCATGGAACCTAAAAAGCAAAATGTCTTTGAATCTGCTTCTAAGTTGAGATGCAGGTTGTGTGGTCAACTAAACAATTCAAATTTGATACATTCTTAGAAAATACTTAATATTGGAAGGATTGTTGCCATCTGTCGGTGAAAAAGCGTATTAATGAAATAATAGACTAGGAAAATAGAGGTGAAAATTGATAAATTTTCAGTATACTTTTTGTTTGTAAAGCCTTTAATGTGTGTGTGTGTGTGTGTGTGTGTATATACACACACACACACACACACACACACACACACACACACACACACACACACACACACACACACACACACACACACACACATATACATACACCGATCAATTATAGCACTACAACCACTGCATGTTTAACACAGAATATAATGGACCAGCCCTGCAATAAATTCTTTCTTCAGGAGGAGTTTCATCTTCAATTTTTGTGATGGCATATTTTTATTTTGGACTGGACTTTGTGATGCTGTTGAACTGTGCTTGGTTATACTGAGAGGTGTCCCTAATATTTTGGTCATCCCACTCATAAGCATTCGAGTGACGCACTGGGATGAGAGTATAAGAAACAGTAAAGCGCACAAGCCTTTATCGTAGTGCCATAATAACAATGATAGCCCTCTGATCTTTTCTTCAAGTTAAAGTTCATGAAAACATGCAACGTTGTATATAAATCTAAATCTAAATATATATAATTAAATATATATAATGTAACTATAATGTAACTATCATCTAAATATATATAATGTAAATCTCTGTATATAAATCAATAAATCTCTCTGTCTCTCTCTTACTCTCCCTCTCTGTCTGTCTCTCTATCTATCGATCTATCTATCTACACACCTTTGCACCTTTTCAAAAACTTTAACTTGGAAAAAAAGATCGCAGAGGGGTGCTATTGTTATTTTGCGTGCTTTACTGTTCCTTTTGTTGAAGGTTGTGTTCTGCAGACGGAGGAAAGCAGATCGCTGCCCGCTGTGTGTTTAACCTTGTGGCGCTTCTGAACGCAGGTTGGCCACCTGGCGTCTGTGAGGGACAGCGACGCGGCGCGAGTTATATCCTGGGACATCGCGGGAGACATGCACTGCGTCATCACCAAAACAACAGCGGCAGCTAAGAGGATCTATGACATCACCGGGGGGGAGCAGGAGGTCATGGCGCTCGACAGTGTGTATGTGGCGCAAGGCCACAGGTGCGTCTTCGGTGTCATTTATTTTGCGCTGTAATCGTGTATCTATCAAGATCTTGGTCTTATCGTTTTGTACCGGTATTCCTTTGAGTTTAGATGTGTGGGCGTGTCGGTGTGCGTCTGTGATTACCGTCCCCGGGCCTGAAGGACGAAGCCATAACAGTAATTTAAAGACCTTGCAGCAGCTCCCCCTTTCACGGGCTGTTTAAAGCGAGTCCTTCTTCACCTCAACACATCAGTTGAATAACAATCAAAAGCGAATACGCACACGAATCAGTGCTCGTTTGCAAACCTTGGCAATAAAAGTGGGAAATCCGATTGTGCATATTCCCGAAAGATGCTCATTGTTCATGAATTGCTATATTTAAAAGGGGCTAGTCACTGGCACTGTCGCGCTTGCACGCCCGCTGTTTGGTTGAATGTGAGGAGCGTTACCTCAGTGACGCAGTCCTCGATATCATGCCGCCGACAACGTTCAGGAAGAATCTGCAGCGCGTTGAGAGCAAAGCTTTATTCCCCTTTTTCCTGACCTGCATCTCCCCGCGTCTGCCGCAGTGATGCCATCCCACGCGTGGCTGCAGGTCGTCCGCGTCTGCGCACAGACTCAGATCATCGCTGCAGCTCCTCCTCTCAGACGTGAAATGTTTTTTTTTTTTTTGTTGTTATTTTTTTGCAGGCCGCTGCCCCACCTGCGAGACGTCGTGGCTCCGTTTGCCGCCCCCGGGAACCCGGTGTTTGCCAGGGAGCTGCTGATTTACCCCCACGACCAGGCGAGCTGTGACAAGCGTGAGCCTCCATCTTTAAGGGATTTCCTGTGCTTGGCGCAACGTTCGCTGATTGATGTTTTCAATTTATAACACGAGTGCCAGGTGTCTGCTGGTTTTTCTGGAGGCTTCCGTAAGCCTTTGTTTTTGCTTGTCGTGGTTAAAAAAAAATAATAATAAGTTGTATATTCACAAATACTGAATCGTTTAGCAAATTTGCAGTTTTTTTGTCAAGGTCCTTAGCAGTGGAAAATGAGCAGCTAACTCAGATTAGCTCCCCGTGTGATGCTTGAAATCGCGGCGAACGTTTAGATTGTTTACTATTTGCCCCGCTTATGCTTCTTTTTGCAGTGTTTCGAAACATCCTCGGCGACACCATTTTGATGGATGACCTGGATTCGGCAAACAGCTACAGAAGAGCGGTGAGCTGCCACAGACTAATGGCGCTTCTCCACTAAGTGGTACCAGCTCTACTCTGCTCTACCTGCCTCTGGTATCGGGTACTTTTCGCGGGTGGTGTTTTCCATCAAAAGAAAGTACCGGCTTGGGCGTAACTGGTCGTCATAGCGATGTAGCTCGCAGCTGCTGCGATATCACGCTCAACGCGATGTAGAAACGCACAGAGCGGCAGAGGGAGAAACGGTTGGCGCTGGTATTGGCCAATCAGTGGTCTGCAGTGTTTTCACGTGACCTTTTAGTACCTCATAGTACCATTTAGTACCTTTTTTTTGGAACCCCAGGGAAGCAGATGCTAAAAAAAAGAAAAAAGTGGTATCAGATATATTTTTCACATATAAAAACGAAAGAAGGTGAGTAAAGCGGAGTGGAGAAGAGTCGGAAGTGGAAATGCGCCGTAAAGGACATGGCTTTC
>CAAKHG010017987.1:0-12199 GCA_901007715.1 Dactylopterus volitans
TTTTGTTTTTTTGTTTATACATGTTCAAAATAAATAAATTCATTCATTCATTCATTCATACATATTTCAATGATTGTTACTGGGACTGTAATTTGTGATGCTCTTGAACTGTACTGGGTGATACTGGAAGGTGTCCCTAATATTTTGGTCATACCACTCATAAGCATCAGGGTGGCAAAACATCCGGAACACCTCTCAGTGTATCCCGGTACAGTTCAACACCATCACAAGTTACAGTCCACATAACAAACATTAAAACACGTCAACACTTGTCTCAAACAGATAAATATTCGACAGAAAACTCCTACTGAAGGTAGAATGTATTGCAGGGCTGTTGCATTATATTTTAGGTAAATATGCGGTGGCTCTAACGATATTTTTAATCGGTGCATATTCACTATGCTTCATAAAGTAAGTATCATGTCCAACATCCTGTATGTTGTGATCTTCTCTTAATACCTTCCTCTAGCACAGTTCAGATGCAGCCAAAAACAGACTGTGTGACATCATGATTGCTTTGTGAGGTATCCCAGATATGCCGCCCTGATCTAGTTCACACAGAACACAGAGGTGCGACTTACTGTACGGCATCGGCAGCAAAACCACCTGATTTACATGTGAGGCCCATTTCCTCCAGATTAGACTTTAAATCTAGAGATTACCATCAGGGAATTTTTTGGAAATTTAGGCTGGCAACTGTTAGGGAAGGTGGTCTTCACTCCGTGCTTTGGCTGCACACAAGCGGTTTGTTTTAGAACCAACCTTGACAAGCAACCAGATGTTTGAGAGGAATTGTTGCCTATCAGAAAGAAAACGGGAGCATCGCAGACAGGCAAAGTCCTTCACACGCACGGACCGGATGTTTACCGCTTTAGTGAAGAACTGCATGGCGGAATAGTCCAACAGTTTAAGAGCAACACTTATCAAAACAGTCCCAATAGTTTATACATGGATGTCGACTGGAGGTCTTTTTTTTTTCTTTCTTTTTTTTCTGAAGATGTTTCACCTCTCAGCCAAACAGCTCCAGGTGAACTGAGCAGGTTTTTAACCTGCCGTGGGATGTTGGTAGCTACAGAGTCATTCAGTTCAATTCAGTTCACCTGTACTTTATTAATCCATAGGGAGGGTTCCCTCAGGGAAATTAGCTAAGGTCATTAAGGTCACCTGAGAATCGCTGAGCCTCCAGACCCCCATGTGAGTTGTTATGGTCAGGCGAGTCAAGGTTCCCCAGGAGGGATCGCAAGAGTGGCTGATAAGTGGTGTCTTACTTGGACCACTTCTTCTGCTCAGTCTGTTTAGAGTCTGTTAGGAAAATAGTAACAACAACCATAAAACAGTTGGGAATTGCATCACCAAGCACGGAATATATTTAAAGAGGCCCAGTCGTGAACAGTCAAACATCGTGGTGGGTGATGGGAGGCACCAGGGGGGATTTGCTGTGTGACAAATTCATATCGATAAGCTTTTTTTTTTTTCCAAGCTGTTGTTTTTGTCATGTTACGCTCACATCGAACGTGAATATTACACAGCGAGAATGCGATACAATATTTTGGTGGGCAACACATGGCAACTCCCAATGAACCAGAACCTTCTGTGTTTGAATTGCAAAATGAAAGGAAACTCGTGTGCACTCGTTGAAGCAGAGGCCAACAGGACGGCGCTCCTGGCTTGTGCTTGACAGTGCGGTAGCGGCCTCTGCTGCCAGACTAGCGGTACTCCAAGCCGGTGTTCCAGATGGTCGAGCTGATTGAATGGAGTCGTATTTTAGGAAAGAGGATACATTTAAAAGTTAAGTAAAACTAAGTCATTGTCGGACAGTGTAGTTGGTGGAGTCTAAACTGCCTACATGTGCACCAGCTTGCGTCTAAGGAACCCCTTCACTTCACTTCAGTAACTCGAATTCTGTGGTTCCTTTTCACACCTGAGCAGTTTTCACCGCCAACTTAAAGTTCAGTGCAAGTTTCCGACTTAAAGTAATGCTGCCCCCGAACAGGCCGTGATATTTGTTTGCAGAGATGGGCGCGAATACATCGAGAAGTACTTAATTATTACTTACGAAACCTGTCGAAATAAAACACAAAATGTAGTCTGGCAAAGTTATTTCTGATCCGGAAATACAAATGTTTAATTTTGTAAAATCTCGGCCAGTCACTAACAAAATTAGAGTATTTATTGGGGAAATTAAGATTATTTTGGCTTTTTAAAGCTAGTTTGAGGGTTACAGCTAAATTTTAGCCTACATGTTAAGACTGGGTTTAGGCTGGGTTTTGGGTACGGGACCCTGGAACGCATTTTGTCAAAGAATGTCCTCACTGAAGTAGAAGTACAAGGACGTGTGTGTGAAACAAACCGATCGTCTGCAATTGTGAGAGTGGGATTTTTCCTCAAACTGTAATCATCCATAATCCTCCAATCCCTCATTCTGAAGATTAATGCCTGTGTACTAATTTTATATCATTTGGTGGCGCTGTTTGCTCGTTCGTGCTCTGGAATTCTGCAATAAAGTTGGAGGCTGAAAAAAAAAATCGATGGTTCTCAACTGATATCAGTGTTACTTATAAGATGGATCTGAAAAATGTTCAAATAGACTGTTTAGGAAGATGCGTCAAACATATACAACACCTTTTAGCAAAGCATAAATGTATTATTAAATTTGGAAGTTTTAATTGGAATTAAAATCATAGGTACTGTGTCACCAATAAAGTAAAAGAGGTCTCTTTTAAGATTATTCATTTGATTTAACCAGTCGTTGTTGAAAAGATTTAGAGTCGATTTAATTGGAAATTGTTCCTTTTGTGAGGATTGCACTGAATCCATTTGTCATCTTTTTTTTATGATTGCATGATTGTTTTTTTTTTGGTTAGAAATTGAGTATCTATTCAATATGTCTTACAGTAAAAAAGTACAGCTAAAGAAGAAGGATTTAATCTTTTTTTTATGAGGAATGTGATGTCGAAAGTGAAAGAATCTTTACTTTGAATCTTTTTATTTTATTTGGAAAATATTTTATTCATAAGTGCAAGTGGGCTAAAAAAAACAACAACGACAAGGATACAGGAATTTAAAATTGGAATGGATCTTTTTTTTTTTTTTTTAAACTCTGTACGGTTTAAAAAACAAGAAAAAGGCCGCAAAGACTAAATCCTTGAATAAATCATTATAATTTTTCTCGTTTTCAGTCTGTTTGTACATTATTGTTTCATTTTCTCTTGTTACTTCAAGATGCTATTTTGTATGTTTGAATTTCTCACTGCGTTCAATGTACTGAACGTTTGAAAACATACAATAAAGATTGTTTACAAAAATAAAAAAAACGATGGTTTTCGGGCTTCCAGACGTAAATAATGGAAACCAGAAAAGTTCATCTTTTTTTTTTTTTTTTGGTCAGGCTGAACATGATGGAAGCTATCGGAGGAAGCAGAAACGCAAACCACCACGGGGTTTAAAAAAAGGAACGTAAATAGGGCGAACAGATTTAAAATAGCACGAGTTCGAGCAAATCCGAATATTTTTATGTTCGCCGTCAGCGCGCAGTTCGGCGTCCAGACCAGAAACATGGAGCCGTGATGTGATCGATGGTCACACAGCGCCCGTGGCGGAGCACGCAGCGGTCCCCGGCGTGCTAGCTCGAACATCAGCGGTGATGAGATTCGTAACTTCCAGATAACCTGCAGCGACCTAAAAAATAAAAAAAAATTTAAAAAATGACGGACTACGCCGAAGAGCAGAGGAACGAGCTGGAGGCCATAGAGTCCATCTACCCGGACTCTTTTACAGGTGCGAATTCATCGCGGTAGACGTGAAAGTGAAAGACGGCTAAGTCGCTGGCTAGCAAACAAACTCTAGTTGCCCGACTGTTTTCCTTTGCTATTTGTCGACGAACGTAGAATTCGTCCTGGTTGATTAAACTTGCGGCGCGCAGCCGGATGTAGATGCGCGGTGGTTGTAATGTCACTTTATTTAAATGTCTGGACTCGCGGCAGTGATTGACAGGCTGGTTCCTGCGGGCCCTCCGCCGGGTCCCACCTGGCGCGGCCAAACACCATTCAGATTCGGGGTTATTTTATTTATTTATTTTTTGCTTTAACGAGAACTTTCGCACGTTTTGGCAACGTATATGTCGCAAATTGACACATTTCGGCGCGTGGAGGCCGCTCAACAATTCGGCATATGTTATGGCATATTTACTTCATTGTACTCTGCTCCTGAAGGCAGTTGCTTCCTGGCCCCCAGATTTATTTAATGAGGAATTACATGGAGAGTTTGAATTAACCTTTATTTGTCAAATAGAAAGCTGTGTCACTAATCCCTGTGTGTGTGTGTGTGTGTGTGTGTGTGTGTGTGTGTGTGCAGTGCTCTCAGAGGATCCCATCAGCTTCACCATCACTGTGACGTCAGATGCAGGGGAAAACGGTGAAAGTGAGTATGTCGATGCGCGCCGCCGTCCCGAACGCTGTATTTCAAATATCCCCGAAAAAGGCCAGACACAAGAGTCTGCCGTCAGGCCGAGCGCGGTGGCTCACGTGCGCCGTCTCCTCCTCGCAGCCGTGGAGGCAACGTTAAAGTTCACGTACGTGGAGAAGTACCCGGATGAGCCTCCGCTGTGGGAGATCCACTCGCAGGAGAACCTGGAGAACAGTGACGTGGGGGACATCCTCACCCTGCTGCAGCAACAGGTCCGTCCATCTGCGTCACCTCCCGATCATCTCCTCACACACTCTTCACCAAATTTAGTATTTCATGATATCTGTGACCACTTGCAGATCAAATAAGTCCCACAATTTCTTAGCATGCACAGTTCCTTCAAACCTTTTTTATTTTTTTATTTTTTTTTATATTTCTCTCTTTCTTTCATTCCTAAAAAGTATGACAATCAGAAACGGGGTTCTGTTGCCTTTTTAGTTCCACAATATAGATGTTACACATTTTGTGAGTTTGCATTTACACCGATCAAGCACGATATAATGACCAATGCATGTTTACCACACAGTGTAATGAGTGGATCAATACAACAAAAAAGAGGCTCCACACTTTGTTGCTATTTTAAAATAGTTGATGATTCCAGGACATCGGACATTGACAATACTGACCCTTCAAATATGAAAGCATAAAGTGACGCGTAGCACAATATTATGTGTGTATAAAGGATCATCGTTATTGGGATAGTAATTGAAACGTGTCCCTTAAGTTTTGTCACCCTAATTCATATGAGTGGGATGACCAAAATATTAGGGACACCTTTCAGGATAACCCAGTACAGTTCAGCAGCGTCACAAATTATAGGCCCAGTTACGATCATTAAAACATGTCAACACTTCTCTCAAGCGGTCTTAATAAAGTTTCATCATCAAACTCTTCCTGAAGGGAGAATTTATTTCTGGAATGTTGCATTATGATATGTGGTAAACATGCAGTGGTCGTAATGTTTTGCTTGATCGGTATAACAGGGTTTTCTACCTTAATAGGACTCAGAGCACCTTCCACTAGCATGGCCTTATTCACCCATTCTCACACACATTCATAATGCTCACCAGGAGCCCGGCCGCCCCTGTATCGTGCTAGCTTGTGGTGTGGATCACATCCACATGAAAATGCTGGTTGTATTCATTTATAGGACACTAGTTTTACTGATCTGATCCTTTTTTACATGCATATTGTTGTTTTATGTGTGATTTTATGTTTTCACATTTGGATTGTCAGTATTGTGAGTGTTTGATGTCCTGGAATAATCAACTACGTTAAGACGGCAACAAAGCATTGAGCCTCTGTGGTATTAGTCTATTCATGATATGGTTACTATGTTAACCATTCTGTAATGAATATACAATTAGTGCAGATACATCAGAGGCTGGCAACACTAAAATGCTCCTATCCGGTGATAATTGTCATTTTAAGATACCGCTGTGCACACCGGTGCATGTAATCATGTACATTTATTTCTGCAGGCAGAAGAAAACCTGGGCATGGTGATGATTTTCACCCTGGTGACGGCGGTGCAGGAGAAACTCAATGAGGTCGTGGACCTGATGAAGAACAGACGCGAAGAGGAGAAACAGCGGAAAGAGAGGGAGGCGGAGGAGGCCGAGAAGGTCGGAACGGGGAACCCTGAAGTTCCAACACGTTGACCTCTGTCGACCTATTGAAAGAGTTAACACACCCTCGTGTGTTGTGTTGTGAGGATGAGAGCCAAGTCAGTGAGGTCGGCGGAGGTTTCCTCGCGAGCACAGCGGAGTGACATCAGTGCGTGTGCTTGACAGGTGGCGTTCCAGGGCACGGTGGTAACCATCGAGAACTTCCTGGCGTGGAAAGCGACGTTTGAGGTGGAGATGGCCGAGCTGCGGCGGAAAAAACAGAAAGAAGAGGAACAGTCTGGGAAAAACAAACTCACCGGTAAACTCTCACCTCGTCCCCTTTTTAAGTGGTCCCATGTAGCCACTGGCTTGTTTCCTGGACGATAGCTGAAGTTTTCGTTAGCGTTGGCATCGCAAGAACGTGCAGTACATGCAGCTTTCCCGGTGGAAGATATAATTGCTCAGTAAAAGCATATAGGGAACTATTCCAAACACTCTAGTGTCATTACTCTAATGGATTTACACTGCACAAAAAAAAAAGCTGGAGTGCAACTATCTGCTCAACGACCAACACACGTTTAGCAACTAGCAGGTGAACACAGTGGAGCGGAGAGCAGCTAAAGGCATTACTCTCTCACGGTCACTATGGGAACACATTCACCCCGGCAACTACGTCCTGGGCATTCGGCGGCAGTGCCGCTTCCCTCCACAGTTCATCTACTGGTTTAATCAAAAAAACATCACGACGGATTTACAAACGGACAATATCACCTCAGCCAAGGAGTGTGTGTGGTTCCATGTGTCTTGTCTGCCGGCAGAATCACGCAAAAACCACTTGCCCGAATTTCACCGAGCTTGGTGGAGGAGTGTAGCGTGAGCCAGATGGGGAACCCATTTAAATTTGGGGCAGATCCACTTAATATAGCAGAAAAAAAAATTGACCTTGGTGGAGGTTCTTGCTCTCTCATTTCACACCAAAGTTAGCGCACACACTCGGCTCATTTGTAACGCAGATAAAGCGGCTAAAAACAGGTGACCAACCTCTTTCGCTTTGCTAGTCGAGAAGTTTAGCTCTCTGCTTTTCTTTTTCTTCACCCGGTGTGAAATCGTCTGCAGAATTCGCAACGACGTTCACCGATGTATACCGTTTATTGTCATTGAAACGACTTTTCTTATTATCGAAACCCTCCATCGAAAATCACCCAAATGTGAACTGCGAGGAGCCGCATGTCGCGGCCCGCCTCCTGCACCCATAAAGAATAAGCCATTCCTGTTGCCACCAGGCGTTTTTACATGAGAGCTGCCTCAGTGGACTTTCTTCGCGGCACTATAGGCACAGTTGTGCTGTGTCTTAAATGGTTAAGCCTGGATAAGCTCAGCGTATATTGGTGTAACAGTTTCATGAAAAAAAAAAAAAAAAAAAAAGGCGGTACAGTGGCCCCTCGTTAATCACGGGAGTTGCGTTCTAAAAATAACCCGCAATAGGCGATAACCGCGAAGTAGTCAGCTTTATTTTTTTTTTTACAATTATTATAGATGTTTTAAGGCTGTAAAACCCCTCGCTACACACTTTATACACTTTTCTCAGACAGGCATTAATATTTTCTCTCTTGTTTAAACTCTCAGAGTTCAAACCTTCGCAGAAAAATACGTCGGTATTATAGAATGAAGCCATAGCATGTCCAGAAGTCCAACTTTCTGTGCGATGGTTAGCATCTTCTTGCTTGGGAAGAAAACTTGCAAACATGCAGCACTTCAGGGTCGCACTGCTTAGCCATCGAAGACACGGCCCGGAGGAGACTGATTGACAGTGGTCCACAGTCCCTTAGCCAATCACGACGCAGAACACAGTGCGCTGTAAAAAAAAACAAAAAAAAACGAATGAATGATAAACGTCTGTTTAAACGAACGAAAAAGCTGTCAGTTTTGAAAAGTGATGACCTGTCAGCGTGCTCACAGCTTGTTTCTGACCCCCTCAAGCGGCCTAAGGTCGATTGGGACAAGTCAATCGAGCGGTGCTCGTAAGTGGGAAAGTCAAAGGCATAAACATATGAACTGAATGTGATGTTTCCTTACAGGCAAGCAGCTGTTCGAGACAGACCACAACCTGGACACGTCAGACATTCAGTTCCTCGAAGACGGTAAAATGCCGTCGACGTGGCTGCGTGAAACAGATGCAGTTGACCTTGTTATTAAGGCTTCCGAAAAGGCCCATCGGAGAACAATTTGCCGTTAGTGACACACACACCTGCTTTCTCTCCCTCTGCAGCTGGAAACAACGTCGAAGTAGATGAGTCATTGTTCCAGGACATCGACGACCTGGATTTGGACGAGGACGACCCAGACTTTGACCCTCTAGAGATGGGCAGTGATGAGGACTAAAGCAGCAGGACGGCCTGCTGAGGACTAGCAGAAGCACCAAATCCTGTCTGGACTATGATCACCGGGCCCCACTCATCCAGAACATCCAAAAGCTGCATTTATTTTTTATAGACACCGACAGCAGTTGGAGAGGGAATCTTCATGCATACTACATATATAGCCATAACTGTTCATTTCAATGCCTGACCAATTAAATTGACCAGATAGATGTCTGACACGGCTCCGGTGCTGCTTGACTCGACGGGATCCGAGCGCGCTCCCCGCCGCAGGTACGTCATCTGTCCAGAAGGGGGCAGTGAAACACCGAGTGTGGCCAGTTGTGCCGGCTGCGTCTTCGCTCGCATCGTCAAAACTCCCAAAAATTCATGAATCGGATCAATTGCAAGTGAGGTCCCTCACTTCAGATTTTGAAAATACTTAAAAGTTGAGAATTGAGAAGATTAAAAGCATCGATTGTGGAGAACGGCCTGCTTCAATGTGTTTATATTGTAGTCCGATGAGGTCACGTTTTCATTCTCCGCTGTTGGTTATGTGGAGAGACGCGTCGGGGGCAAAGAATAAATCTTTCATGACTCAAAGGGAAAAAACATATCCAACTCCACCCCCCCACCCCCTCTTCCATTTTTTTAACATTGTAAAGCAGGGATTTTTGACATTTTTCTTAACTTTCTCAGGAAGTAATTTATGAAGCTCCCAAGAAATTTTCAGGCTTGTGCATTAATATCTATGAACTTTGACGAAATGCTGTGCAAAATTTCCTGTCATGACTTTCCAAACTCATTTTAATTCATAGTTTAATCCTCAAAGTATACATAAAACTCTATACATAAAACTTGTGAACATCCTTTTTAGTGAAAAACATTTTCAAATGAGGTAATCAGTACATGACCCCTGGATGAGTGAAGGCTGGAGAGTAAAAGCCGGGTCGGGCATGCCGTCGTCTCCTTCTTACACAGTAATTCCTGGTTGTTCTAAATTGGCAAATCAATATAGAACTCTACATTTTCAAGCTGGAGTACAACAATCATGGAAATGCGCCTCTGTCAAATTATCCTGAGTTTTGTTTGTTTTTAAAAACCAAACACAAACCATGATGACGTAGATCAGCCACCCCAGTCGGTGGCTATCCTGCCAGATGGGGCATGAATATGTGGCCCAGTGAAACTACGCACCAGGATGTACTTCCTGCTCTTTACTGCTGCTGCTGCTGCTACTACTACTAGTACTAGCACTATTACCACTACTGCTGTTGCTGCTTCTACAACAAAAGCTACTATTACTACTAGTATGACCACTGCTGCTACTATTACTGCTAAGAATGACTGGTACTGATGATACTACTTCTACTTCTGATACTACTGCTGCTGCTGCTGCTCCTACTACTACTACTACGACGATGACCACCACTACTACTGCGGCTCCCATTACTACTGCTACTACTTAGTACTACTGCTGCTCCCTCTGAAACTGCGACTATTACGACTCCTGCTGCTTCTACTTGTACTGGTGTACTGAGAAGATAAAACCTCAGTGGTTCTGGCCCTTCATCGCGGCCGGCTTGGCATAATTAGGCCCCCGGGGAGAACCTGATTGGGGACACATATTTTCCCCGCTGTACAGTAACAAATATGACTTGAAAGCTGCAACTCGGTGAGAAAACGAGGGTTCAGGTGGGCACAAAGTTTGAAGATTCGGCATCGGGTCCTCAGCAGAGACGCACCCTTCTGGTTACTGATGCTAACAGCCCTTTAGCGTAGTTGGCCTGTTAATTGAAAGCACTGTACCTCACTGGGCACAGCCGTGAGGGCCCGGCTTATGTTGTTGTTATCGCATCTGACGGATTACACAGTGGTATGAAGTGATGGAGAGGGAACGAGGTAACAGCGTGGGAATATTCAGCTAAAGTACAATGATTTCAAAATGGTTTTTGGCCACTTGCGGGACTCATGAAGTTATTAGGGCAGACAAATGTTACTGTGTTACTGAAAATGACGACTGAGTTGACTATGTTAATGGAGTGGCTACATGTATTAATGCTCTTTTATTTGTACATTATACAAATACGGATGTGCTTTGTTGATTAGGCTCCACAGCCCAAACCCAGCCAGGCTCTGAGAAGATGAGGCTCCCCATCTGCCACAGTACACGCTCTGCTGCTACATAACAGTAATTACGATGGTAGTAATAATGATGATACCGCATCAGTTAGCCGTAAACCAAAAATGATGACCAAGTTTCCAACTCACTGCAGAAAAGGAGCAAAATTCGACAAACCTCTCAGTGCATCAGTGTTTATTGTCTCAACACACGCAGACATGAGAATGTTTTCTTGAATAATATCTAGTTGGATATAAAAAAAAAAGAAAAAAAATGGAATATACATCGGACAACGTGCGATCATGGAATAAGTCAAACGGGACAAAGCCATTCCCGAGCAAGCGCTCAGTGTCTGGCATCGGTGCCGGGCGGTTTCGGCCGCGCTTCAGTCATGGTTTGGCGCAGCATCACGCTTCCATGCTCAGACGTGGTGACGCGCTGCGCTTCACATGGGTCGCTGGGAAAATCCGGCTTTCCCCCCCCTCCCCTTCTGCAAACGCTCTCTTAAGCGAACATAGGCAGTCATTTCCACAGATCAATGCGCACGGATATAGTGGCAACGATTAAAAAGAATCACAAGGCTGAAAACGGGGTCGGTCGCCGAGGCGAGACAGCGCCGCCGTTCTTGCGAGTTTTACAGTTACAATCATTGTCACCTCTGAGCTGAATGTTTTGTGTGCTGTCTTTTTTTTCCTTTTTTTTTTTTTGTACAGACCCCCCCCGCCCCCAAGTTGACTCTTGGTGAGCCTCGGACCCTCATGGGAAGTGGTTTTTGCTCAACGGGGGCTCGTATCTGAGAATATTTTGGCTGAGACTGCATTCAGACACATTCAAAAGCATTTTAAGACAAAACAAAACAAAAAAAAAGATCCACTTTCACTGATCTGACCCTCAAAAAACATCAAGGAATAATGAATTATAGACAAACATTTAGATTCATTGCAATTTTATAAAGTTTTTCTTGTAGCTATTTTGCTAATCACTTTGTTCTCCAACATGGAAAAAGGTCATGCATAAATTGACAAGAAATTACTTGAAAAACAAGAAAAGTAACGACTAGACCAGAACAAAATAGCGGAAGAAAAAAAATAATCATAAAATTGGTAACAAAATCTTAAGAAAAAAATTCTAAAAAAAAAAAAAAATTCTATATTCTTAAATATGTATATTTTAAAGTCATTAGTAATGCTGTGGCAGGTGTCCTGCGTTTAAATGCCTGTGAAAGCCTCCTAAACTCTTGTTAGGCCGCATTCAGACGCATTCCACAAGCATTAGAATAAAATGACATTTAACTTTTGCTGAAGATCCCTGTGGGTCCACTGTTCCACTATGAGAACCCCTGATGTAGACCAGTGTACTGACAAAGCCTCCTTTCACTCCTGCGCATGACTGACTGGTTGATTCACTGTTTTTTTTTTTTTTTTTTTTTTTTTTTTTAAACTGAAATCTTTGGCCGTGGGATTGAGGAGTCGTTCCAATTTATAGGGCTTAAACTCCAGAGAAATCACCAGTCCCCCCTTTGACTTTTTTTTTGTCAAAGTCAAGGTGAAGTGAGCTACGGATGAATAGTCCTGACTGCATTGCCAAGCAACAATAATGTTAAAAAAAAAAAAAAAAAAAAAAAAAAAAAAAAAAAAACCTCCTAACAA
>CAAKHG010017989.1:2663-12811 GCA_901007715.1 Dactylopterus volitans
GTGGTGGTGGTGGGGGGGGGGGGGGGGTAAGATTTTCTACACTGATCCCTGAACACTGAACACAAAACCACCGCATGTTTGCCATTTAATATAATGAGACGGGCCTGCGATGAATTCTCCATGACCAAAATATTAGGGACACCTCTCAGTGTAACCCGGTGCAGTCCGACGGCGTCACAAGTCACAGCCCCAGTAACAGTCACTCAAGTATGTCAATATTTCTCTCATCAACATAAAAAAAAAAAAAAAATCAACATTAAAACTTTATTGGAGGAGTGTTGCATTATATTCTATGGTGAGCATGCAGTGGTCATAATGTTATGGCTGTTATGGCTGGTGCTCCGCGCTTTTGACGATATCGCGCTTGTAAGTGTCCATCTTTGGGGTCCTGACCTCTTTTCTCACTCCACTGGAGCCCCGAATCTGCTTCTGCCTAATGAAAATTCATAAATTCAGTTGCAACAGATGCACTTTTGCCGCATAAATAGCGTGAAGACAGCGGGCGTGGCAGCGTTAGTGCAACAATTTTTCATCATGCTTCTTGTATATCACTAAATTTTATGTTTTCATTATTATTTTTATTTTTTTTATGTAGCACTGTTTGGTTTTATGTACGCCGCTAAACCAAGCCTTTAAACCCCCCCGGGGATCAATAAAGTTGTTTTTTTTTTTCTCTTCTTATTTTCTTTTTTTAAATTAAATTAAATGGAATCGGATCGTTCCTCGCGTCTGTCGCCCCCTAGTGGTTAAAATGAACGCCGCTTTCAAACGGACGGGTAAACATTGCTTCACGCCACATAACTCAAAAAGGTCATTCTAGATCGGAGATTTTTTTTTTTTTTAAAGAATCATCATGAAAGCCGACGCTGCTTTTGGCGCTCTGTACATCTGTCACGGTCATCTATGGCCGCAGCAGGAAGCGGCTCTGAAGAAGAGGGGGGGAAAAAAAAAAAAAAAAAAAAATGAAGGAGAAATGTTGATGAATTTAACATGAGGTGGCGTTAAAAAAGAAAAAAAAAAAAAAAAGGCTTCTGCCAAATAACTTGACAATGAGGGACAGTTGAGGCCTGTTGAGGCCATTCATGGAACCAGACTGGAGGGCCTTGAGATGCTCTGCCTCTTTTCTCTCTCACAGTCTCGCGGATGCAAGCGGGCGCGGAACGCTAGAGCGGCGGCGGTGGCGGCGGCGCACCAATCGCACCCCCCCCACACCCCTTCATGCCTCACACATGCTTCCGCGCCACAAGGAGGTCTTACAAGGGCCTCGCGTGTTTAACTCGCTCTTATTATCATGAAGATGACGCCTTTAAGAAGCGCCATCCGTCTTAATTAACGGGCCATTTGTATGCGCTTCGGCCTCCTAGACGGAAAAATCGCATGGGAAGAAATCCTGTCGCCAGAGACGACAAAAATCCAGCGCTCGGAGACATCATTAGCGGATTAAAAAAAACACAAAACAAAACCCCCAAAAAAAAAAACCCCAGCTTCAATGGCCTCCCCATGATGTCGCCGGCACATTTCATTATCTCCTGCTGTTCGCGGCGATTTCTCAGCTTCCTCCTTTTACGTTTTTTTTTTTTTCTTCTTCTTCTTCCACGGACGCGATCCAAAAAAACGTCCCCGCGCGGAGCCAGAGCCCCGCGCCGCATTCCTTTGGAGTTCCACCTAATTTGAGACACTCTCTCGGTGATTTACGGCCCCGGAACATCAATGCACCCCACTGTCTGCCCCGGCGGAGGGAGGCCGCCGATGTTACGGCGTGTCGCTCCGCCGCTAGCCGAGACGACTCAATGCGATTCCTGACTCCAGACGTCGGGAGCGCGGAGCCGCCGCAAGCCCGCCCGCCCTCTCCGCCGCTAAATGGCCGCCGGCGAGCGATCGGCCGTCTCAAAATGGCTCTGCTTTGGCAGACGCCGGCTCGGGCCTCGCTGGCCCGCGAGCGTACGGCGGGGGTCTTCCCATAGGTCCCGGACAAAAAGGAAACGCTTCAAAAAAAAAAAACAAGAAACAAACGGCCTTATGGGTAATCGCCCTTCGCAGCCACCGCTTTATGTCCCTCCCTCTTTGTTTTTTTTGTTTTTTTGGGGGTCCGGCGGCACGCTTGAACGCAACTGAATAACCGCGAGACAATTCGTCTCAATTCCCCCCCATTCAGGAAACCTACAGAGACTATTAATTGTCAAGTCATGAAGGCCCCAATGGAAGCGCCATGAGAGAGGAAGCAGTTCATACTTCTTTTTCTCCCCCCTAGCCCCCTCAACTACGCCCCCCCGCTCTCCTGCCCCTCCCTCCCGGTCCGTCCCTGCTGTCATCCATAACACCTTTGGGGTTTCCTCCAGGGTTTCGGGGGGTCAGAGCGCCGGGTCAAAAGGTGATGATTAATTCCGCCGAGTGGTTGCATTGTGGGAGCCGCTCGGTTACGCCGGGGTCGGAACCCCGGTTTAGCACAGGGGTGTCATTTGTTAGCTGACCTCGCCTGCAGCTCTGACATGTATTTTGCGGATCAGGAGAGGGAAAGGTGGAGGTGGAGGTGGAGGTGGCGGCGGCAGCGGCGGCGGCTGCTGTTCTTCATTTCTATAACTTCTTGCTTGAAATAAATCCTCCAGACAAAAGAAAAAAAAAAAAAAAAAAGCAACACACAAGGCCCAGACAACAGGACTTGTGGGTGTTTGCAAGAAAGATACACACACGCACACACACACACACACGCGCGCGAGCACACAAAACCAGCCTTCTCCTCTGCCGGTTTGTTGTTCAGCAGCGAGGAAATTGTTTAGTCTGCTGACAAAAGCGGCAGCGAAATTAAAAAAAAAAAAAAAAAAAAAAAAAAACGAAAGTATTTATCGGCATCGGCGGCGAGACGTCCCGCGTTCCCTAAACGCCACGCGACAAAGGGCACACAAACACACGAGCAATAATTCAACATTTGCACGGCATTCTTAAACAATACGCTGATGGGGGAAGCGCTGAATGTATGCGGCGTGTTTGGAGTGAGCGCAGGCACACACACACACGCGCACGCACACACACACACACACACGCTGCTGGTTAGAAAACAAGCAAGTGGACGGGCTGTTTTCCCTCCTGACCGAGCTGACCACGTAGAATGTGCACAAAGCTGCACAATCAGACTTTTTTTTTTTTTTTGCTTTCACGTTATGGCGTCCGACGGCGACGGCGACGGCGGCGGCGGCGGCGGATCCTCATTAACTATATTTACCCGCCGAGCGCCGGCCCCGCTTTCAAAACATCGCGAAAATCAAAGCTTTGATGCTCACGAGGAGGAAGAAGAAGAGAAAAAAAACAAAAAAAAAACGTACCACTTCTAACATCTAGCGGCCTATTTGTGCTCAAGGTTAGATGCAGACGGAGCCGTCTGTTCATGCCCTCGCGTCAGTTCCGTCCGTATTCCTGCACATTTTCGTAAAAGGTCACGGACCCCAGAGACGGAGCAGTACCGCCGCTGGCCATAGAGGGCAGTGCGGCGGCTAAGTCGCACCAGAAGACATCTGAAATGTATTTATTGGCCCACACGCCACCGCCGTTCCTGCTTTTGCCACATAACCGACATAAAACGCTCTCAGCAGCGCCGCCCTAGCGGTCTTTCACTTGAGCGGCGTCCATGCCAACACGCGCGATACCGTCCTCGTCTTTGACTGCCGTCCGTCGGCGCGGAGGCGAGGATTTAAGACGGGCAGCACCGGGGTAAGAGGTGCTCCCGGGTGTCACATGCGATCCGGCCGGCGACAGGAGCAGTCACCACCTCCACCTCCACCCAGACCAGCCACTTGGCACAGGCGGAGGGAGGGAAAAAAGAAAAAAAGGGGGGGGTTGGAGAGTGGAAAAGGGGAATGAGGGCGGCAATTGAGAGAACAGAAAGAGACAAGAGAGGCCCTAAAGTCAGTCGGGGCCTCTTGTCTCCCCTTTCTGCAACCGCCACCCCCCCCCCTCCTTTTTTCCCCCTTAACCTCCTCCTTTTCCAAGCCACTCCCCCCTTCACACTTTTTTTTTTTCTGTGCGTTCCCCCTTCTCAGCTGTCCCTTCGGGTTTTTTTTTTTTTTTTCTCCCTCAGTGTCGGATGTTCGCAAAATATCAAATATCGCGCCGCGTGCGGGAGAAGGAGCCGCGTTGCCACCATGGCGCCCTCGCCAAAAGGCGCCTCCCGTTCGCTTTAGAACGCGTTTAAACCTTAAAATCATCAAGAGTGAAAAAAAAAGATGCTTTGTAAAAGTTTTGTAAAAAAAAATGTTTTCCTCCTGGTGGCCTCAAGCTACTTTGGTCGACCTGATTGAGTCCTCGTTGTCGTCATGACCCCCCGACACACACACACCCACACACACCCACACACACACACACATCCTGCCTCAGCAGGAAACGCACGACTTTAAGGAGGCAGCGTGTTAGCTGGTGACCTTTAAAGGAGCCTCCGCGCACTCGGCGCATGAAGGTCAACTGACTGTTTCATTGCTCGACCCGTGAGAACACTTTAAAGAGGCGGGGAAACGCGGGCGACGTCCGTCAAAAGGCGGAACGCTCCTGTATCCTCGGTTCCGAAGCTTCTTCCGGGGGCCTCCTCTTTGCAGACGTGCGACACTTAAGTCGCTTCGGTGCCCCTTTTGGAGCCCGGCGATGGTCGAGAGGTGGCTACGGACGTTCCACGTCACTCTTTCTTTGCCAAATCCTGACATTTCCACGCACACGCTCCTAATTCCCGTTTCTGTTCTTCCCTCCAGCTCCGCTTTCATTGGAGATTCCGGGTTCCCGGGTTCCGTTTTACTCCTACCTGCTCAAACAATAGCCCGACAGCGGGGAAGAAAAATCGCGTTTCTGACTCGATAAACGCGGCCGTACATCTCCGCGCGGTAACGTTTTAGCACAGCCGCCTGTCACGCAGCGAGAGGTTTATCTTCCATTACGGTGATTTAATTCCCATCTGACATGAGCGGACCGCTGAATTCTCATCTTTCTACCCAACAGGAGCTTTTTTTTTTTTTTTTTCCCTTTTTTTTTCGTCGAGCAAGACGTTCCACGAGCTGCTCGGGAGCGACTGCAGCCGCCTGCTGACACCTCATTTGAGCGGCGGTGGCTTTAATGAGCGGCCGATGGCGGGCGCTCGCTCCTGTGTTCATGTGTTCGTCACATGTTTCCCCGGGCCAGTCCGGGCCCAGGCTGCGGGTTCCGTGGTCGCGCGCTGCAGCCAGAAGTGCGACCGTGCCGCTCGAAACTGCTGCTCTTTAACACCAGCTGCTGATACGTCACGAACGAACTAGGGCAGGGGCTTTAATGCGTTAATTTGGATGAATTAATTACAGTTAAGGTTAAAGTTAAAGTTAAAAAAAAAAACACATTTTACGGCACTTCTCCGTGGCGAACCTTTCTCAGGTCCCTAATTTCTGGCACACTGGTAACACTCATGTACAGGATGCATCGAGTGACGTCAGTGCAGGAGAAAGTTTGGGTGAGTGACATGATGGAAGACGAGAGCGCGTTGATTGATTTTTAAAAAAGACTTCGATAAGCGCGAGGTTGGGTTCATATCGAGCAACAAAGACTTCTCTCATCACTGAGGCACTTCAAACCTGCAGTGTCACCTCGGTGTGGAACCTGCTGCAGCAGCACACACACCAGAGCTAACGTTAGCATCCACACACACACCAGAGCTAACCTTAGGGTTCCTACCAACACCAGAGCTAACCTTAGCATCCACACACACACCAGAGCTAACCTTAGGGTTCATATGGACACTGCAGCTAACCTTAGCATCCCAACACACACATACCGGAGCTGACACCGCATGGACACCAGAGCTAACCTTAGCAGTCGTACAGACACCTGAGCTAACCTCAGCGTCCATACACACACCGGAGCTAACCTCAGCATCCATACACACACACCGGAGCTAATCTTCACATCCACACACACACACCAGAGCTAACCTTAGCATCCGCATGAACACCAGAGCAAACGCTAGTATCCACACAGAAACCGGAGGTAACCTTAGCATCCACATGGATACCAGAGCTAACATTAGTCCGCACAGAAACGTACGAACTTACGAACGTTAGCATCCACAGTCCCAGTCAAATCAAGCGGTGCCACCAGCCCGCAATCCACCAATGACAAGGTTCAGGGTCAAAATACATGAAACGGCAGCTTGTATTGATCTGCTCGACCAGTTACTTTGCAAAAGATGTTTTGTTGACCCTTTGGTAGAAGTTCACGAGCATGTCTATGATCTATATTCAGTCTTCAACCCGGAAATATTTTGAATTGAAACGTTGCTTTCTTTCTTTTGATTCTTTGCAGCATTTTGACTTCACTTTTATGTCCAAATGAATAAAAGAATAAAACAGATCCACGCGGAGAGCCGGAGAATCGCAGCTCTTGGCGCACGGATGACGCGGAAAACCACATCAACAACTCACTCTGATAGGTTCAAAGGTTTAAGTTTAACTCAAGAAAAAAAAGAAAAAGAAACGGACAAAAAAAGCTGCTCCTCTCTTTTTTTTAAGCCTAACAGACAATAATTCTTTGCCTCTCTTCATAAAGCTTCAACTCGAGCCAAAAAAAAAAAAAAATTATACTTCTGAGGAATGTTTTCATAGTTAAGACTCCCAAACTGCCTCTCGGAGGAGAGTCTTTCTATCCCGCTCGCTACCGCCGCTCCGTATGTCTCCACGTTGTCTAGGAATGCCTCTGCATAGCACGGTAGCCCCGAGACTTGGTAGGCCAAAAAAATCTCTCCAGGCCAGATGGTTTGGCCGGACAGCAGCGGCCTCCATTCCCACGGAGGGAAACACTGGAGCTGGAACTTTTTCAGCTGCGCCGCGAGCTCCCCGGCTCAAACTCGCCCGGGATGCGTGGTGTCTAATTGAACACCCCCCCTCCCTCGCCCTCACCCCACCGAGCTGCTAATCCGAGGAAACAAAATCAACTAATCCAGATTAAGGTCGGGCAGACGGGGAATGGAATTGTCAAAAGCACTCCGAGACCTGACGGGTGCTTTTTTCTGTCTTTCTTTCTTTCTTTTTTTTTTTTTTTTTTCCAAAGATCCGGCTCATTTGCTCGAAAGCCAAACACGCTCACGTGAGACAAACACAAGGGGAGGGTTGTCTTGTGGCGCCGTGAGAAGGTTTCTGACATAATCCCGCGGCGGTGGCTGAGTCCCGCCCCAATCCGACGGTCGGCGCGGGAGACGCGTGACTGGGCTGATCCGCGAACGGAATCCGAGCAGGTGTGTGTGTGTGTGTGTGTGAGAGAGGCGGAGACTAATTTCATGGCGTTGGGACGGTTTCGCCGCTACAGTCCGTCACTCTCTCTCGCTCTCCGGCGCGCGCTTCCCAGCGTCGTCCGCGGCACCACATTTCTCTTTCACCGTCCCCATTATCTTCCCCTCGTGTCGGGGGCGCTCTTGCCAAAAGCGGACGCGGCGTTGACGGACAACAATCCGCGATTCCCCGCCGCTCTGGCGTTAATCCCGCTCTCGGGGGGGAAAAGCTGAGAGATCGGGTCATTTCTGTGCGTTTGGCTCGCGCGGGGAGATCAATAATTCAGACGTTTTCATTTTCACTGGATATAAAAACCTTCCCTAAATGGCAAATTATCACTGTTCATTTCTCTTATTTTGAGGGTTTTTTCCCCCTCTTCTGGGGCCTGTAAACCCAATGAACCAGGAGCATTCAGGCACCCATGAGGGTTCTCCATCAGGTCCACAGCTCTGGTTGCAAATTCGGAGGCCTTTCACAAGCATTTAATCTTACACGACATCACTAATCTGACCAGTTATGTAAATTTATCATTAATCATTAAATCCTTGTGAAAGGCTTCTGAAGGGCCATAAGGGTCCCCAATGAGCAAAATTCCTTCAAATGAGGGTCTGCCACTTGTTGACGGTTTAAAAGCATCTGTGCTAAACCACCGCATGCCAGTGGTCCCCAAACTATGGCCCGCGGGCTGGATATGGGCAACCTCCACATTTGGCCCGGCCCCCTGAACAATACCAGAGACGCAGAGAAGGGAAAAGTTATGTGGCCCTCACGGGTAAAGGTTTGGGGACCCCTGCTGTATGCGATATTCAGATATCAAATCAATCTTCACTTAAGCGTGAAAGTTGCACCACCACAGCAGCTCCACCGTCGGGGAAGCTGCGGGTCCCCAGCGGCGGTCAGTTTGCTGAGTCACGATAGACTGTGAAAATGCTGCTGTCGCCTGGGTCTTACGGTCTTGGGTGAGGCTGTCAGGCACACCGGGCAGGTTCGTGCACCGCAAAGCGCTTTGGATTAATCTCAAAAACAATGCTAAACGGCACCAACAAGCAAACTGTGTTGCCGTTTGCCGCGGCATACCAGAGGGGATCAACCACCCACCGAGCCGCAGACGTCATCCCGACCTCGCCTCTGAGCTCCAGCTCTGATTGAGATGTTCAAAACCCCGATCAAAGACATCGGGGGGCTTTGTGCATGCGGACATGAACTCCTCAAAGGGAATTATTGCTTTCGCTTTTCGGCGTTGGATAGACGTCTAAAGACAAACAGATGTATCGTGTAGACATCGATACCTCGGGGAACTTTGGTTAACACACATAACCCCCCGGATTTTCAACGGTCTCCTCTAAGAACTGAGCTATGCTCGTGATACGTTCATGCAGAATAGAGCGACGTGCGCCAAATACAGGCTTTGACATGCATGCTGCTTACCAACTTTATCAGGCCACCGCCCAATGTAAGCTTTTTGCAGAAAATCTCATCGTCTTCCGCTTATTCCGGAGTCGATCCCAGCTGACAAGGGGCGAGCGGCGGGGTACAACCCTGGACGAGTAGCCAGCTCATCGCAGGGCCACATGAAGGACGGTCAACCACTCACACTCAATTTAGAGCAGCCAATTAACCTCGGCATGCTTTTGGAGGTGCGAGGAAGCCGGAGTACCCGGAGAGAACCCACGCAGACATGGGGAGAAAGCCGGAGTACCCGGAGAGAACCCATGCAAACACAGGGAGAGCATGCAGACTCCACATAGAAAGATCCCACGCCGGGAAGCGAACCTGCGACCTTCTTGCAAAGAGGCAACAGTGCTAACCACCGCACCACCGTTCTGCTCCTTTGCAAAAAATTTTAATATTTCTTGATTGAGATGTTTAGTTATTTGTTTGCATTCCTGAACAGAAAAGAAAATAGTTTTAGTGGTTAAATGTTACGCTTGATAAATTTGGCCAGTCCATCTGTTCCAGAACTCCAGATTTGTTTTTCTTGCTCAAATCGGCCTCTGCACAGCTTTGAAGTCAGCTTGGGGTCATCGTCTTGTCGGCGTACGAACCCACGACCAATCAGATTCAGTGCAGGAGGGATTCCACGATGCACTGAGATGTTGTCTTTGGCTGGCGGTCTCACAAATTTGTAAAGCACCGCATATCTCGCGATTCCTCAAGTCGGTAGACATGAGAACCGTCCGTTCTTGTTCAAAACTTAAGCCCGGGAGTTCATCAATTAGTCTCACATCGTTATTAGAAAAAAACTGAAGGCCTGAAAGTGTCAAATGGTGGTCAAGAAGCGTTGATGGGCTGTGCATCCAAAGTTCTCGAGCGGCTGTTTCAGGTGACCCTTCAGCCGTCTCTTGAAGCAGCAGCGAAAGAGGGCGAGGAAGAAAGAGGAAGGAAAAAAAAAAGGTCCAAATTTAACTGGACAGCTGTGTTTGGAAAAGGAACCTATTCATCAAAAGTAGGGACTGATATATGTTAGCCTCTCTGCGCTAACACCGACTCGCCGGAGCGCGCCGCGCTCATCTGCGCCCCGGGCCCTCGCCTGCAACTGTTCTCAGGGATCCGTCATGGCCTCAAAAGACGGATCGGCGGCGCTGCCGAGGCCGCCGCAATTAGTGCGTCAGCAGCTGGGGAGGCCATTAGACGCTCCCGAGTGTTTGCTCCGTCTCCTCTGTTTAGAGAAGGCCTGAGCGGGTCCCGACAAATAGGGGACGCTAATGAACGGTGTCTGTCACTGCGGCGGGGTTGATGGCGGGGATATGCAAGGGGGGGGAGGGAGGGGGGGGGTGGGTGGGCGGCGGGGAAAGTTTTTAATAGCGCAATGTGACTTTTGGGGCAAGAAAAAACCTGCAGAGAAAAAGGGGGCCGAGAGAAGTGACGTCAGGCGAACTG
>CAAKHG010017990.1:6619-21509 GCA_901007715.1 Dactylopterus volitans
CCCCCCCCCTCTCTCTCCCTCTCTCTCCCTCTCTCTCCCTCTCCCTCTCTCTCTCTCTCTCTGGTCGGGCCTTTGCATTAAGAGTCATTACAAGCATAATTAACCTTTTAAGCTCGGGATGAAGATTTTGCTCATGGAATAAAGACTGACGGTACTCCGACGGCACCCTGAATTGTCCCGATGTGACTGATCTCATAGGAATCGGAAGCACTCTTTACCTTAAAAGTTCCTCGCCTCTGTGCCGGAGATGCCGGCTTCCCGCTCGGTGGATTCTTGACCTTTTGCTTCACGAGTTACACGAGGAGGCCTCTGGCCCGGGCGGCTGAGCGGATAAATCCCCTCCGACCATCTCCTTAATTAGCCCCTCACCCGCCCCAGCCTCCTCCAGCATGTCAGATTGTCTTCCTACCTTTGGCGATCCGGGCTGGTTTTAGCCCCGAGGAGACGCCTTTCACCGGGCAGACATGCAGAGCGGCCAGGGAGCTAAACTAATTACAGCTGCTCCGTCTCCCTCGCCACCGCAGCCAGAGGCTTAGCCAGCACAATGGGCCTTCAGCAGAGAGCCTCTCGTCTTTTAGCTCCACCGAGGTCCACAAAGACTCTTCCATTAGTGGAATTAGACGCCAAATGAAGTGCGCTTTTGTTGTGTATCTGAACTAAGTTGTTTGGCGCCGGGTTCTCTGACGAGGAACCTCTGGCGTCTTTCGGCTTTTGTCGAGCGCACCTGAGGATGAGGAGCCATATCTGATGAAGACTCCCGTACGTGTTTGTTTGTTTTCCCTTTGTGTTGACATGGGAAAGGTCACCGTGGCAACAAGCCTCAAGGACCATTCATGGAGATGCCGTCTTCAGTGTCCTGCACTTTAACATGCAGCACTTAGTGTGATGTGATTGTGTTTGTGATGGAGTCAGTAAAATATTTTGATGAAAATTGCAAACAGCAAAGCAACAGGTTTTTTCATAGGTTTGTGCATAGTGTAACAACCATCGGCCGTAACATCCATAAGGCTGCAACAACCATAGGCTGTAACAACCATGGGCTGAAACAACCATAGGCTGTAACATCAAATAGGCTGTAACAACCATAGGCTGTAACAACCATAGAATGTAACAACCATAGGCTGAAACAACTATAGGCTGTAACAACCATAGGCTGTAACATCAAATAGGCTGTAACAACCATAGGCTGCAACAACCATAGAATGTAACAACCATAGGCTGTAACATCAAATAGGCTGTAACATCAAATAGGCTGTAACAACCATAGGCTGCAACAACCATAGAATGTAACAACCATAGGCTGTAACATCAAATAGGCTGTAACAACCATAGGCTGTAACAACCATAGGCTGTAACAACCATA
Source organism: Dactylopterus volitans (assembly GCA_901007715.1). NCBI lineage: Eukaryota > Metazoa > Chordata > Actinopteri > Syngnathiformes > Dactylopteridae > Dactylopterus > Dactylopterus volitans. The sequence goes on from CAAKHG010017990.1 coordinate 7,983, forward strand.
GGCTGTAACATCAAATAGGCTGTAACAACCATAGGCTGTAACATCAAATAGGCTGTAACAACCATAGGTTGTAACATCAAATAGGCTGCAACAACCATAGGCTGTAACAACCATAGGCTGCAACATCAAATAGGCTGTAACAACCATAGAATGTAACAACCATCAGCTGTAGCAACAATGGGCTGTAACAACCCTTGACTGTAACAGACATAGAATGTAACAACCATAGGCTGTACAGTCGAACCACAAAAGCTTGTAAATGCCTCTGCAACGTCCTGCATTCGCTTAGATCAGCTGTGTCATGAGTCATGAAGCCACACCCTCTTTTTTACAACCTCAAATAACTAATTAAAACCAAACTTATCTTAAAAATCAACACTTGAACAAACAGCAGTGTTCTGTATATAACTATAAACTGTATATAACCATGAGGCCCCGCCCATCCCAGTCATGAGTGTTAAAAACTCATATTTACAGTCTGAAACAGCCAATAACAGTAATAGAAAGTCAGAGTTCCGCGTCCTCTCCACTCTCTCATGTAGGACTCCTAAACAGACGTCTGTAAACGCCTCCACCACTTCCTGGATTTCCCTCAGAGCAGCTGTCAGTCATGAAGCCACGCCCCCTTTTAGAGCATCAAATAACCAACCACCAGAAATGACAGAAACCATCTTTGAGGGGAAAACAACTATGTGACAAGAGCATTATTTTTAGTTTGGTCCAGGTAATAGCACCAAAATTTTCAGAAAAATAAACACCTGAAAAAACATCAGTGTGATTAAAAAAAAAAAAAAAAAAAAAACGACCTGAAATGACGGAAACCATCTTTGAGGAAAAATAATGACATGAAGCTGATGTTCTAGTTTGGTCTAAGTCCCGCCCACTCCACGTAAGTAGGCGGGGCCTATCAGCCATACAATAGCCAGCCAGGGGGAGACGGAGCTGTTTTTGGCATCACTTAAAGAAGCTCTTTTGCTGTCTATTTTATATAAATGTCAGTTTTTTCCCCTTTTGCTGCCATAAGTTTGCTTGAATGTTTGATGGCAGTGAAACCAAGATGGAACCCAGTTAATATTCTGTCAGAACATGAAATTGCAGGGTTTCTTTGCACATCTACAAACGTTTTCACTGATAACAGACATGATGTTCATACAGTTAAGAGTAAGAAGCAGTACATCATCATCATCATTCTCCATTAGCCAACACTGAAGTGTGTGTTTGTGTGTGTGTGTGGAAACGTGCGGCGAGCTGCTAGCAAACGCCGCGCAGGCTGGTATCATAGTAACCTGGTCTCCTGGTCTGCCATGATGTTGGCGTTCATGGCGTGGAACCACACTTCCGTCCAGTAATTTAGGCCCCTCCTTGTTGCCAGCATTACCTCACCAGTGGGAGGAGCTACGATAAAGGCGCAGCAGCCCGCGAGCCTGCTGCCGCTCTGTGTGCCGCGGCTTAATATCTAAATGATTTCTTTGCAAAATAACATATGAAGGGGAAACGATTCCAGCCTGCAAGCCACATGCCAAAGTTACTTAGGAAACATGCTCTTAGTTTCCGGAGCCTCAGAGATGAAATTCGTCTGTGCTTTTGTCGGGCTCCGCCCCCGCAGCGCTCGTCATGTACAGCTGATATCTGCATTGCCTTCGGTTATGATGCCGTAACTTACTTACCTCTGTTTCTTCGCTTGAGGCCGGCAGCTGTGTGGCTCCATCTGCGCTCGGTGGCCTCACACACGCAGGCCTGGAGCCACGGCGTCTCTTTGGGGACAGTAATTCGATAATCATTGATATCCAGCACGTCTTCTGTCTTCTGTCGACATTTGATTACTTTTTCAACCAGCGTTAGCGCAGATGCTAATCAGCCATATTCGCTCCGCTGCAGCTCCTTTGGCAGAGGTGAGCCGCCATCTTGTCCACCGGCGGGAGGCTGCGGTGACGCCTCCTTCCTGAAATGTTGGTTTGTTTGGAACAGTTCGAGTCAACAAGGAAGCTTCCTCATTACTGTTTTGAGGGTTATTTCACAAAAATCTGTAAGATTCAGCTTGTGTTTTATTCTTCTTTGTTTTTGCGGCTGTGGTCCCGGCGCCGGCCTGGCAGCTCGCGCTAGTCACTAACACTTAAGATTCCTCCGACCCACGCAGCTCCACTCCTCTGGCGTTTAATGAAGTCTGTCTTATTAATTTGCCAAACTAAAATATTAGAAAATTCATTAAAAAAATCAACATAATCAACAAATGCAACAAATCAACAACCAGTGTTTCACGCACTTAGTGCGCAGACAAGCAGTTGCTGCCTAAACAGAGACACGCTACCGCTGCTGGAAGTCACCGCGCCGCTTCAGTTACCTGGCAAACAATCATCACAAAATTCTACAAATATTACACAGAATACTTACAGACAAACGGTCTCCAAGGCAGAAACACGCACTGCACATGACAGACCTCGCTAGCTTGCGTGTTTCTTTTTCTAGCTAAGTAAAAGGTAGCCGGATGGGAGAAGGCTCACTCTGTCATGACTTCTGGGACCAAATGTTTTAGACTTATTCATCTGTCTTTTTTAATCTGTTTAACCAAGTGTATTTTTTTAGACCATTAACTTATTATTGAAACCATTAATTTAAATTTAACTATTAACTTAAAGTCTGCACAGTCCCATAAGTCAATTGCAGGCATTCAGCTCGTCCAGGTAGTCAACACTGATGTATGTTGCCTGATGGTGCGGTTCAGGGTTGATGTTCTTCAAGTGTCACTAGAAGAACGAGTCCAGGGGAAGCAGAGATAGCCGAGGTCTCAGAGGACCCAGCAGCTCATTTTCTTGACTGAACTCTCGTCGATTCAGAACCACATGGTGAAAAACGCAGAAAGATATCAACATATTTCCCCCCTGGCTCTGTCCACGGCTCCATTGCAATTAGCAAGCGGATGTCGGGGTGATGATGGCGGCGCTCGTCGCCCCCCTCAGCTGTGCTGCGTCTCACATGAACCCCGTCAGCTTCAAGGTCCATCCTCCATCTGCTAATGGGCCCTCGGTCCCTCATGCTCAGCCACCTGGACATCCGTCAGCACCCGGGGCCCCCTGGAGGTTCAGCCCTCAGTCTGCAGGAAGTCAGTTCCCAGAGGGGTCCGAATATGGCGTGGGACCATGCCGTCATCTCCTCCACTTCTGTCACTCATCACTGGTTTTTCCCAGCAGCAAACTGATGATCATGAAGGTAACGAAGAGACGAGACTGCGGGAGGCCGGAAGCAGCCGAGCGTCCAGCCAGACTCGCTCGGGTCAAATATGGAGTAAGCGAACCAATGAAATCCCGGCAGGAGGAAGAAGGAGGAGCCACCTCGTCAGCAGGGTCACATTTCTTTGCATTTTACAAATGTTACGGGAATGAAAAAAATCACAAATGAAAAATCTAGAAGGTTGTTTCCGCAACAGATAAACAGATGAAATTAACAGTTGAAGGACGAGACTGGTGCCACAGAGGAGCTCCAGGTGATGGGAGTGGTGCTCCAGGTGATGGGAGTGGTGCTCCAGGTGATGGGAGTGGTGCTCCAGGTGATGGGAGTGGTGCTCCAGGTGATGGGAGTGGTGCTCCAGGTGATGGGAGTGATGCTCCAGGTGATGGGAGTGATGCTCCAGGTGTTAAGCGTGATGTTCCAGGTGTAGAGCGTGATGCTCCAGGCTTCCTCTCATGCTTGTGTCCTGGAGGTGATGTTCTCTGTTTTATTTGGTATTTAATACTGCTGTGATGCATTCAGGTACATACGGTAAAAGTAATGTCGGGTGTATCTGGTGAAGGCCTGAAGCTGCCGGCTCGATCGGCCGCGTTGCTGCTACTTCTGCACATGGAAACCGAGGGTGGGCGTGTCCTTGGCACATTGGTCTTCGTAAACAGATCACTTAGCATCGCGCCCTTGTTAGCATGGCAACGTTTGCAGCAGTGCGGCGGCTAATAGAGGAGTGAATCTTGAAGTGGATTTGTGGCTTTGGGGGCAGATGCCAGCGAGAGACTTCACGTCGGGGTTGAATCAGCGGACTCTCACCCAGCCTGAGTGTGCGAAGGTCTGCTAATTAATCGCAGAGCAGAGAGAAGAAGATTAAAAGCTGCACGTTTGTGAGATAAAAGACGCAAAAGCTGCTTGTAAAACAGAAAAAAAATCAAGCACAGGAGAAGTTTCCTGTCTTCGCCTTGAAAGGGAAAGTTTTTTCGCAGCCTTTGATGTTAACAGCCATCGTCGCTCTGCTTCAAGTGTCACTCGCTCTCCATCGCCATGGAAACAGTATTGCACTCTTGTTTTCTGGTTTATTTAGAGGCAGGCAGCTCTAAACACGGATGCTGCCGAGTCCTCGTCTCGTTTCACAGAAAGGTTAAGCAGACAAATGTCGCAGCGCGGCGGAGCCTTGCCAGTGGCGGCGGCGCTCATGCGGTGCTCAGGTGGCGGCGGCGCTGAGGTGGCGGCGGCGCTGAGGTGGCAGCGGATCCTCGCCGGTGGCAGTGGCGCTGACGCAGCACTGAGGTGGCAGCAGATCCTCACCATAGTGGCGCTGAGGTGACACTGAGGTGGCAGCAGCGCTGAGGTGGCGGTGCTGACGTGGTGGCAGCGCTGAGGCAGCTAGAGGTGGCAGCGGCGGTGAGGTGGCGGTGCTGACGTGGTGGCAGCGCTGAGGCAGCTAGAGGTGGCAGCGGCGGTGCTGAGGGGGCGGTGCTGAGGGGGCGGTGCTGAGGGGGCGGCGCTGAGGGGGCGGCGCTGAGGTGGCGGCGCTGACGCGGCACTGAGGCACCATCTCTCATGGAAAAATCCTTGAATGATTCTTATTTCAGACGTCCTCATATTTCAGGCGTGCAGAGGCTGCAGCAGCTGCAGCAGCTGCAGCACCTGCAGCACCTGCAGCCTCTGACTGACGGATCGCCAGCGTTCAGGGTTCCGGGTGCGACGTTGTCAGGAACACAGACGACGGACAGGAAGTTCCACCGTCTCCATTCCGACGAGGTTCCGTCAGACCAGCTGATTTCATGAATGAATGAATGTGGCGTTGTCGTGATTGGACAGAACCCAGGAAGTGCTCGGGCTCCGGCAGCGTGCCGCTTCTCCACGCAAAATTATATATTCAGTTTGTTTCAGATTTGTTAACATTGGTTAACATTGGTTCTGTGGCTGCTGGGGTCACAATGCATGCTGGGATACTTGTTCTCCTAAAACTGACATTTTTCTACAACTAGACTGAATTCTCACTAATGATTAATTGAAACGTTTCTTATGGACACGTTGATTTCAGACGTGTCTGCTTCGCCCTCAGATCATACGAACATGTTTGCTAACGCACTCGCCGGTTTCATGGCTGGTTGCTGCGGAGCGCCGAAGAACCACGTTGTGTCACGTCACTGGCTGAGGTCTGGTTGGGTCGAGACAAAGATCAGAGTTTCGGGTCAAAATTTGTCGCTTTATCGCCGTTCAATGAGGCCGTTGCCATGGTTACAAAACACATTAAACACATTGAACAGTGAAGCAACAGAGGCTGGAGCTCCCGTCTCTCACAAAGTCCTGTGAGACCTGATCTCCATCCATGTCACTTTTAATACTTCACTGGTACAAAAATCCGTTCTGAGAGCAGCTCAGTTGTACAGGAAGGTGATTTTGGTTCTTTTGCATATCAGCATTCATGCAAAAGGCAGCTCAGAGTTCTTTACAGAGGCGCAGAAACACACAGAGTCAAGGAGAGATCACCTCAAAATCAGAGAAATAAAACAAGATATGAAGATGATAAAAGAGCATTGAAAAGGCAATCAAGAGGGGAGAACACATGGTTAAATAAAATGAAGCTAATCAAAATGTATTTAGAATGTTAGACAATTCAAACGATAAAGAGGAGTAGTGTGTTAAATTCATGTGAACGCTGTTTAAACAAGCCTGAGCAGACCTCAGGCGACCTCAGGTGACCTCAGGTGACCTCAGGTGACCTCAGGGGTTCAGGAGGTTTGTTCCACTGGTGAGGCGTATTGGAACTAAGCACTGCGTCACACACGGTAGACCCGTTCCCAGACCTTCTCGGCGGTCTGGATCCCTCATAGGGAGCCGATAAATCTTGCGTGTGTTTTGGTCTGAGACCGTTCAGGTGCTTTGTGGACCAGCAGTAAGATTTTAAAATGCAACCTTTGACTCCCAGGGAGCCGGTGTGGTGGCCTGAGGTCCGCTGTGATCCGGTCCAGGTTCCTGTTGTTTGTGAGGAGGCAGAGGCAGCAGCATTCTGGACCAGCTGGAGCTGCCTGACTGATTTTTTCTTAAAACAGTGTTACAGTCATCCAGCCTGCTGAAAATGAAAGCACACACACCTTTTTTTCTGGGTCTTGTTTAGACAGAAAAAACCCTCCTGAATTCTAGCTGTGATTCTCAGGTGGCAACAGGCAGATTTATTAATAACTTTTGAGTGGTTGTTAAAATTCAGGTCTGCGTCAATAACTACACCAAAGCCGATAACAGCATTCAGGCCACAGGCGTGAACTTTGGACACAGACGCAGGTGTGATCGGTGGGGGGGGGGGGGTGGCAGGTGTGACAGGCCGACTCTCCAGTCCAGGACCCGGATGCTATCTGTATTAGCATCAGCTTTAGCAACTCTCCACAAACGCGGTGACAAATGTGCAACAGAGGAAGCAAAGACACCGACGTAAATAACCCCGAGGAGCCGCAGTTTGATTTATGGATATGACATGAACTTGCGTTAATATGCTGAGAACCTCAGGTGTTGCGTTTGGGACGGAAGGATAATCAATCCTGCTGCACGAGTGTGTAAACTGATAGATGACCCTGTTAGCTTGTTAGCGTGGCTTATAAAACCAGCTGCGGGGTGTAATTAACCTCAGTAAAGGTAAATTGTATTATATTCAAATTGTGGCCCTGAATATTTCCCAGCCGTCCTTCCTCGACAGAATCCTGAAAGATAATCACCGTCTCCCCAGCACATTTCATCCTGCATGCGGATGCTAGATGTGTGTTTTGCAGGATGAAAGTTCCCCGGACGACCTCCTCCGAAGACGACGGCACGACTCCCGCACATCACGACCTTTTAAGGTGAAGGCTGCTCTCGCCGTGGTGTCAAAATAAGAGCACCGCGTACTGTGGAAGGTGTTGTAAGTTAAAAACCAGAGCACGAATGAGACAGCTCATGTATAAATATTAGTGTGGGGAGGATATGATGCCGTCCGTCCGGTTCTCCTGCGCCGGCATCGGCAGTGATTCACATGAAAGCAAACTCGGTTTACCTCAAGGAGCGTAATGATAATAACACACGCATAATTTACAGTACACACGGATTTTATTTTGACACCTCAAGGAAACCTGAAGTCGCCGTCCAAGATGGCCGACCACCTCCGGCAGATCCATAGCTCAGACTGTGGAACGCCGACGGTGATGTGAAGGAGACCCCAGATGGCTGAGTAGCTTCGGCCCAGTTATGAGAATCACAATCAGAAATACTTTGATTATTATTAATCCAAGAGGAAACCGTTTGGTCACAGCGGCGCCGTGTCGGTGTAAATATAAAGATACGAGAGGGAAGCGCCAAGATACGACAAAGAATGTCACAAACTACTGCAAAATAGAAATACTGTAGACCCACTAACAACAACATTGACAATATGAACAACATCTAAACAAATCAAGTTTTCAAACAGATTAATGGAGACCATGTTGAGTGGAACTTCCGTAAACTTCCTCGTTCGGGTTTGAGCGCGTTTTTTTTTAAACACATTCATTGCAGATGTTGGCCGTGGCGTCGACTCCACTACGAGTAACTCTGAGACATTCCAGGGTTTGCCGCGTTAGCCGTTAGCTTCCTCATGCTAACGCTGAGCTCTCAAAGTAGGAAGCCCATCGGGAGCTGAGACTGAGACAGAAGCTGCAGCCTGAATGTTGCCATTATTATTATAATAATAATAATTATTATTAACTGGAGAAATGAAAACGAAACGAAATATATGTGGCCAGACAGACGTGAAGGCCTGGATGTACGTGAATGATCGGCAGTACTGCGTGTGTACTGCAGTATTGTTTACTGTTGAATGATTGGCAGTACTGCGTGTGTACTGCAGTATTGTTTACACTTGTGCAGCTCTACCAGAGGGGCTTTCACATGTTGGTTATAAAGTGTGTATTTTTCTTTTGCATGACGCTGTGAACAAGTTAGCACTGCAAAGAGTACATGCAGTAAAGTTGTGATATTCAGTGTCTTGTACTCAGCTACCTCACCAAATATAGTAATGTGTCAGGACTTTGACACCATCGATGACACTAATACGTTCCCTGACATGAATGTACGCACACACACACACACACACACACACACACACACACACACACACACACACACACACACACACACACACACGCAACAACGGCGAGCCCAGATGATCCAAAGGTGACGTTTCTAAACAGGAAGTTCAGACATGAATTTTCTCTCATTGAGATAAAAGTCAAGAACATAAAGGTGAAACATGAAGATGAGGAACAAAGTGTTTCTGCACCTCCGCTGGTCTCACGCTGGCCCACAGCTACGTTACTGTAGAGCAGATCAGTACACTATGTTTTCTATTCATAATTTATCATTTTTAATGTCAATTTCATTAATTAAACATATTTAATATTCATTTATTATAAATAACTGATCACACAGTTGAATTTAAAGTTGGACCAAAAAGGGGGAGGGTCCAAATTTTAAAAATGTAACACAATAGTTACTTTCCCTGGTAACTAGTTACTTTTGTCATGTTGTAACCACTTTACTTTTTGGGAGAAGTAACTAGCAACTATAACTGAAGTCACCGGCCCGACGCTGCTTTTCATAGACTTGGAATGCAACGATGTCACCTATGAATTTCACGCCTTCCTCTGAATCCATGTTCCTTTCCTCCATTATCGCTGAAAGCCCCGTCGCCATGGTGATGATCTCCGCAGCAGATGTGTGCAGGTTTTACTGGACAAACATCTGCAGAATTAAGGAGGTAAACATGTGAGACATGTCAGCTGTAGGTGGCCCATCACATCACGGAGCCAAACGGAATCACCCAGGAAAAAAGAAAAACAACCCTTAAACTTAATTGCTGTTATTCTAATTTGACAGAAGTGGAGAGTAATCACAGAAAGCCTCTGAAATCTTAAAGATGACACCTTGACTATAATGAGCGTCCTTGGAGGAAAAATGTAAAAATGTTCATGACTGCTCGAACCGAGTGAAGTCTGCTGCATTTACAAATGAACCTCTTTGAAGGAAAAGGGCACCATTATTATTTTTTCCCCTCATATGTCCAATTTTTGCTCGATGAAGCTGGATGAGGATGTGATTTAGAGATGAGTAATGTAATTACCGATAAAACTAGCCAAGAAGTACGGGCCCATGACTAATTTAAAATGCCTCAGCTTTTCCTTTGAAGCGCTGCTAGGCGGACCTCTCTGCTAAATTAAATACATGTATTTCTTTTTAGGTATCAAGAGCAGAAAATCACTGTTTAGCATTTCGCTCCATTCTGTTACCTCTCAAGTCAGTGATTAAAATCTGAATGTTCCGTATTTAATTAACTTACAGTTGTGTGTCTTTCTCCTATGCTTCCCCAGCAAGGATATTAAAAGTGACATTATTGTGAAGCACAAATGGATGCTGAGCTTCACTGGAAGTAAAATCTAATAAGCTTTGACACTTCTTGCTACAGCACACTCGCAGATCCAAGACAGCAGATATGCCGCATTTTATTTATCCAGTAAACCTGCAATGTTGTTTGAATAAAATTAAAAAAGTGATTAACTGTGACTCAAGTTCAGGAGAGTTGTCGTTTCTTGCCACTGTGAAGAGGGAAACTGCAGTTTGAGCGGCGAGGAGACAGCAGCGCGGCGCTAAAGAAGAAACACGTCAAGTAGCTGAAGGTCTTTGCACGGGGGGGCGGGACGCGTAAACAGGCCAATCGCAGGCGGCTATTTGACATCGACGGGTTTCGAAACGGCAGTAAAACATTTCTGCAGAAGTTGACGTTTCTCAACTGATTCTCGGAAAGAAAACAGCATGTTCCACCACGCCTGAAGACCTATTTTAGGGTGTCGGTGGGACAGTTAAAGGTTCTTCTGTGGATGATGCTGGCGCCGCATCCACGGCGGACACGGGCACCGCATCCGAGGAGGACGTCAACGCTGCATTCACGAAGACGCTAACGCTGCATTCACGAGGACGCTAACGCTGCATTCACGAGGACGCTAGCGCCACATCCACGGAGGACACGGGCACGGCATCCGAGGAGGACGTCAACGCTGCATTCACGAGGACGCTAACGCTGCATTCACGAGGATGCTAACGCTGCATTCACGAGGACGCTAACGCTGCATTCACGAGGACGCTAACACTGCATCCACGAGGTAGCTAACGCTGCATTCACTAGGACGCTAGCGCCGCATCCGAGGAGGACGTCAACGATGCGGGGTCATTGACCCAGAGCAGCTGCAGAGATGCGAGTCGCTGGTCCGCCACTGTTTTAAGACAACTGCTCATCAAGGACTCGTGCGTGTCAGCGCTGGTGATGACTGTCAGCTGTTGACTCGCTAATTCTCTCATTGTTATCTCGAGGTTCTCCGATGTTGATTTCTGTCCTTGCGACGTCTTCAGCCCGGGTGTCCGTCCCGGCAGACGCTTCATCTGTGCTTGAGGGGGAGGTTTTTCCTCAGCCAGACTCGAGCGTCGCTCATGGCAGCGACTGCGAAGCCCGCTGGGGCGACGTGATTTGTGATTGCGGGCCACACAAATGAAAACGACGTGACTTGAATAACGTCCCACAGCTGGTGCAGATGTGGCATCCGGAGAGCTGAGAGTCGGCTTTAAATGGCACGTGACGAGCCAGCTCACCAGGGGAGGGGACGCAACATAGACCCACACGCTACTGCTTAAAGTTAAAGTTTGTTTATGTGCTGGAGCTAGTTGAGATTTACCAGCAGACGGAGGTGAGGTAAAAGTGCAATGAGAAGGAGCCGCGTAGTGGTAATAAATCAAAGAAATATCTATACCCAAAAGGAAAAACAACATCTTCGTCCAAGAAACTAAAGATGAGAACAAAGCCTCGCTGAATCTGGCGTGAAACCTAATGTGCTTGTCTACAAGGTGCTGCACAAAACATAAAACATCAGGATTTCTAATTATCCCTCAGCAGGTCCAGGCAGCTGGACGAGCACCTGAGCCAGCGCGACCGTTGACCTCGAGGAGCTCCCGGCGCTTCCGCCTGGCTCCGGGATTGGTGGTGGCATGACCGGCGTCGCAGGTGGAACCAATCAGGGCCCACACAACTCGCGAGGGTTCAGTCATGGACGGGTTCTCGGTGGCACAATCTTTGGCCTGCAGCTCCCAGAATCAGGTCCCGCCGGTCATCGTTTCATCTCCTGACCCGACCCGACTGAACAGGATGGGCCACCAGCTTCGGGGATCTTGTTCGCCTCCACCACAGCGATGGAGGTGTGCTTGTGTGTCTGGTTCTTCTTCTTCTTCTTCAAAGGGAAACAAAGACCTACACAAAGGCAACTGCTGACCCTTGACCCCAGTGGTTTTGTTTGATTTCTGGGTCAGGACTCGTGATCACAGGCCTCCGCGACGGCACCAGGAAGATGGCTGACCCGGCGGCGCCGGTCGCATCTCGGCGCTGCCGCGGCTCCTTCACACACGACCCTCCCCTGCAGTGGATGTGCAGAGCCAACGAATCCCGGCTTGAACTGGAGCTACTTTTATTTTTTTTCTTTCCAGCCTCTGTATTTATTTTATTTTGTCAATTCTGTTTTCCGTTTGCACCTTCTGAACCCATCCTTGGGTGTATAATTATAGAATATTGTTATCACTGCAGCACCAGCAAACACAGAGTCACCAGAATCGGTCTGCTCTCATATTGTGAAATTATATTTCATCTTTTCCGGTCTGCTGGAGAACATGCTGCATGCTGGTGAAAACTCCACCAACATCTGGATCTCCAGCAGCCTGGTTGTGGTGCTGGTCACAAGAAAGCCAGTCCAGTCGTCTTACTTCATTCCCTCTTTTATTAATAGGACCATGTTTCACTCTCCCTTTGTCGTCGGAATTTCAAATTGAGGTTCTTGCAGCTGTTTCTTGCTCCCGACTTGAATCCGAGAGCAGGAATGTCGCCTTGGAGCAGCGGCGTCTTTGTAACGGCGGCGCCATCGTCTCCAGTTTAACAGGTGCCTTCTTGTTTTCTAATTAAGGGAAGCTTGGACGGCAGGAGAGTCTTAGCATTTTTAGCAGGTCTGCCAGAAAACAACCCCACATCCAAGTGGAGGAGGAAGCAGGTGCGATAAACACACCTACTAACTTGATAAATGGGCCAGTTGTATTAATCAGGCCTCCACGTTCTCCAACGGTCTGTCCCTAAACAGAATAAGTGAAACCTGAATGGATCCAGAGCGTGCAGTCACGGTTCTGCTGTCTGCCAGTGAACCGGAGCGTGACTGCACCTGGACCGCGTCAGCGCCGCGCTGCTGGAACTCATCTCGCTCCATCACGCTCTGGTGTTGTCCCGGGTTCTTCTGAACCAGAACCTTGGAGTCAACCCGCGCCTCAAGTCTGCAGAGGCTGATGATCAAGGCCGCAGGAGCTCCACCAGCTGAGCCGCGGGTGAGGTTCTGCCAGGGTGTCATGGCGAGTGAGTCTGATGTTGTGCTTGAATTACAGTGTTAAATAGATGCTTCGATACACTGAGAGAAAAACGCTTGAAATGAAACATGCCAGAGGAGCCACAGAACCTCCAACTGGACCGGACCAACCCGCCAGTTTGGGTGAATATTTGAAAGCAAGAGACACCACACCAGATTCCTGTAATTCCTGATTAAACATGCAGGCGTTTCCTTAAAGTGGAACCTGGAATACAACCTGTGGCCTGGATGGGTCAACCGCTCTCAGATGACCTTCATGGCTCAGGTGACCTTGAGGATTCTCGGGTGACCTTCGTGACCCTCAGCAATCAAGATTCCAAAAGCGGTCAAACACCTGGGACAGTTTCCTCAAAGGGTCCCGCTGACTTGGACGATGCGAGCGAAGGTCCCCCTTTTTTTTTTTTTGACCAGAAACGCGAACGTCTGCGTGCTGAAACATTTCCAGCGACGTGAGTTTGACAAACGTGACGTTTCTGTCCAGCTGTTATTTGTCAACCGAGTGAACTCCGACGTTACAATGAAAACGGTACACACATAAAAAGAGTTTCAACGGGCAAGAAAGCACTTTAATGTTTCAAACTTGCTGTTGATCCTCCGGTGTAAATGATTGGCTGGAGACGGCGCCCCCTGCTGCCATCGACTGTAACTGCAGCACACATTCTCAAACTTGAGATTCATTGTCAGATCACTGGCTTTTATTATTTTTGGGGGTGAGGAAGCCCTTTTGTCTTCCTCGAGGACGCTGTGGGCCGGGTGGGGATCGTTCACGGGCCGGTTCTGGCCCGCGCCTCGTTGTGCATGTGTGTGTGTGTGTGTGTGTGCTTTGGTATCAGTTAAATCCGAAATGGAGGAGAGA
>CAAKHG010017996.1:0-10336 GCA_901007715.1 Dactylopterus volitans
TAAAATGATTAAAAGAAATTAAGGCATCTAGATGAAGCTGTGACAGCAGATTATTCCATTTGAAAGGAGCAAAGTATTCAAAGGCATTCTTTCCTGCCTCAGTTTGTAGAGATGTGACAGGTTTGTTAGATAAACTGGTAGTTTGTGAAGCAAGGTTGGTTAAAATAAGGTCCGATAAGGTAGATTTCTCAAGGTTAGCTGGATCCGGCCTGGTTGGAGCAGAGATTAATTGTGTGAGGTTAAGGTCTACACACAGATCTTTTAGACCATGAGATCCATTACTAAGCCAGTCGAGATTCAAATCACCCAGTAAAATTACCTCTGAGGAAAGATGAGATGATATCAGACGAGCTAAATCAGAAATGGCAGCTGACGGTGCGGAGGGAGGACAATAAACCCCTAAAACAATCAATTTCTCACAGCTAGCACTATTACCCAAAGAGACACTTAGGGCCAGATATTCAAATTTCTTTGGGACAGACACAGAGCTAACAATAGCCACAGAGATAGTTTCTTTAACAAAAATGGCTACGCCACCACCTCTTGCAGGCTGACAGCTATCAGTCCTAAAAACATTATACCCATCAAGAGCAACATCATTGTCGCATATTTGATCTGTTAGCCATGTTTCAGAAAATACAAAAATATCAGCCTTTGTTTGTAGAGCCCAGATAGTAATGTAATCCATTTTTGAAATCAGACTACGCACATTGATATGAATAAAACCAAACCCTTGTTGCAGTGCAAAATCTGCCTGAGATTTAAGGAGTGAAGGAACAGCCCCCTGTTGAGATTTATACCCACGGCTGACTATTGGTTGAATTTTGATTAAATTATCTGGATTTCTGTGCAGGATCTGTTTAGATTGTCTATCAGACCAATCTGAGTTTAAAACTGGAATAGTACAGGAAGACCAAGGAGCACAAGCAGGCCCAGGATGTTCAGAAATCCTAATAGAATTAAGAGAGTCAGAATTGGCTACAGGAGTGTCATCATTAATAATAACAACAGCACTAGCAGCACCAGCAACACCAGCAACAAGACCCACACTGTCAGGGACAGAGCTGTCGGATGAAAGGATCGAGGTCTGGGCAGGGTCTTGCTGGGGGGAGCATCATTGCAGGCTAAACGCAATGAAATTTATGAAGTTGCGGATCAGTTTTTCAGACCCCTTCCTATTCAGATGTAACCCGTCTGTTTTGAACAGATCACGCTCAGTCCAAAAACAATCAAAATTGCTTACAAAGCCTAGCCAAGGGGATAGTATTGTCGTCCTCAGGACTAAATAGGGGGAGAGAGACCCGTCTTCCAATCCTCGCAACGGTCGCCCAGGAGGGAGAGAGTACGTCGGCCAGGCCAGGGGCATCCATACTTGCTGGAGGCTCGGATCCATGGGGAGCGCCTCGCTGCAGTGTATCCACCTGGGAGAGGAGCTGGGATTGCCGCTGGAGGACATCATCCAGGAGTCGCTCTTTGGAGTGAAGTTCGGACCTCAGACTGGACAGCTCAGGCTCCACTGGGATAAGTGGAGACATGCGGCCCAGGCCCAGAACTCTGTCTTGCCTCAAACACCGGGCCGCCATCTTCGATCAGTGTGATGAGTGCAAATGAGAGACAGTATGTAACCGCCCCAGCTAATTTGACAAATCTCACAATAGAGTCATCGATAATCAGAAGCTCAGGACATTCAGACTCGGGATTCCCTCTGTACACAGCGAGTTTGGATCTGAATTGATGATCGATTGATGATGAACTGGCCGTGTGCAGGTGTGCAGGTGAGGAGTTGATTACCTGGTCTGCTGATCGCAGGGGGGGAGGCTCTGAGATGACGACGGGAGTCAGCGGTGAAGGAGAAGAGGTCACTGGAGCTGGCACTACGTGCGTCTGGCTTGTGGGCTCCAACTGCTGTATTGAAACCCGAGGGCGTTTGCACTCGGGTGGGACCGAAGTCGGAGACGGCGAGCCAGTGGAAGAAGAGAAACTGGACGGTATGGAGCGCTTCTTGGTGGCAGACTGCTTACAGATAAGTCCACTAACAGGAGATGAGATAGAGGAGTGAACCGGCACTTGGGGAAGCTTGGCTAGGGGAGAGAAGAAGTTTGTGAGAGTGACGTCATCACCGCCCAGGCCAGACGGCTCGTAGAGGGGGAGAGAGAGCCTTTTCCCGCCCTTTACCACCGTCGACCACGAGGGAAACCATGGTAAACTCGAAGCTGGGTTGTCAGCGGGAGGATCTGCCAGCACTGGTTGTTGGTCATCACCATACTTGAGGCTGGTTAGCCGGGAAAATAGTTTCGACTGCCGTTGAATAAGTTCCTCGATGAGCCGTTCAATGGATTGCAGCTCGCGTTTCAGCCCAGCAACCTCCGTCGATGGGGCCATCAACAAATGTGCTATGATCTAAAAGACACTGATCAGAGGAGAGGAGCCGGAAGGGGCCGGCTGGAATGGTTTTACAGTACCTGTCGGTTGTCTGCCAGCATTGGCGGAGGAGCTCCGCTGGACGAAGGAAGGTAACTTGAAACATGACTGCTAAGCTAGCGTTAGCTCAGCAGCCGAAGAGTACTTGCGTCTGCGATAATCCTGCTCCGTCGAAATCTGTCCAGCTGGAAGCATTTTCCTCATTGGGGTTGCGTTAAGCCAGCTGCGTCTCAGACACAACACAAGGGTTGAAACGATGGCACCGGCAACCGTGGAGTGGAAACTATAAAGTGTACGCGGCCAGCTGGTAGCCTAGCTAGTTAGTTGTCGCACTAGCTTGTTCAGCGACCGGCTTCGTCGGCTTTCGAAGTCTGTCTTTCACAGATCGGTGTGGTCAAAGCCAATAATCTAACAATCAGTCCAAGGTCCGTAATCCAAAAACAGTTGTCAGGAGGAGAAATAACTTTCAAAAACCAGGGACGGTACGCAGCGTGTCGATGGCAACACAGTGACGCTGACGCATGAATGAACAGCTGTGGACGCAAGAACGCACGCACGGTGGAACGGTTCACCACACCTGCGGTTCGGTTCAACTTTCGGTTTTTAAATTGCGGTTCGGTTCAAACTTTGGTTTGGTTTTAAACGTTAGAAAATGTAAAAAAAACTACACTAATAGTTTTGTTTTTGACAACTTTGACGAAATGTCTTAATTTTATTGGGATATTTAGAACATGTACTTGACTCAATTATATACCAGTCCTCAATAATAAGGTGGCTGTTGTTTTGGGGTCGTCGCTGCTGCGCCGGGCTGAGTGAGGTCTCTGTCGGTGTGATATCTCTTCATATGCGCTAGCATGTTTGAGGCGTTTTCCCTCGCTCCCACAGACAGTTTAGCTGAACACAAACGACAAATAACTTGCATCTGGATAACAACACAACCACCAGCCTCTGTAGTTTCAACTGGAAATCCAAAATGACTCCATACAGACGACGGAAGAGCCGCTGGAGGGTCTGCTAGTTTAGGGTTGTCCGCCATCAGCACATGTGAGAGGTTATGCTGCATTCAAGTGCTTCTCGTACTTTTGACATGCGTGACCAAACCATGGTTCAAGATGAGAAAACGAGTCACTAAACCGAACTCCTCTGAACCGCAGTTTAGCGGTTCGGTTTAAAACCGTTACATCCCTAGTATTTATAATCTGTCTCCAACATCAACTTGCACATGTTAAGTCCGCTCATTCGTTTTGACTTGATGTGTGTGTGACGTTTCAAGCTTTAAAACGCGCGTGAGTTCGAGCACAAGCTAAGCTTCATCATACTATTGGGTGTCATTGCTGATTGGTAGAATCGGAGAATAGAAATGCCACTCAGATTTGGTTTTGTGCAGAGAAAAGATCATGCTTCTCTGCAACTCTGAATGATGGGATATAAGCATCATAAAACACTGCATTAATAAGGAGCTGCTATGTGTTTTTTGGGATACTGTACTTCACAGTCAGTGCTCTGCATCACAGCACTCAACTAAGTCGCATGCTGCAAGCATGTGGTTATGGTATACACCTGTATCTGAATGACTTTGACAATCCTTGTTACTTTTCATTTCCTGCCACCATAACTGAGGTAGATGAGCTATACAGCAGCATGTTCACATTATCTTTTGAAGAGTGTTATTATGTCATGCTAACATTAGCATTTACCTCAAAGTAGGGCTCTGCTAAATGATCCAGAGAAATCCAAATGTAACTTTTATTGTTCCAATGTGTATTTCTTGTGATGATGCACTGGTGGAGGTGCTGTTATATAAATTAATTAATTAAAAAAAACATCAGTGAACACTAAATAAGGTTGTAAGTTGTTACGGGACATAGTAACTCCAATGATATAACTGAAATCCTATTAATACTGCGTCATGTTACTCAATTATAATATAATAATAAGATACGCAGTCAGAACATTTCTTTAGTTTACAGTACTTTTATGGCACATTGCTGCAGACATTTATCTGTGGTGCTGTGCCTCTTAATAGCAGTATTTACAGCTTTTGTTAGATATGTGACAACATGTACCACTTCACGAATGAGATCCTATAGCAGCCAAATCAGAAATGATGCCCCACTGGCAAAGCAGTTCACTTCATTATCAGGTGATGAAGCCAAATAGATAAGGTAGTGATTTTGCAACACAAAGAAGAAACAGATACTTGAATAAAATGTGTTCCCTGCCATGTGCTTTATTTAACCATATGGCGAGGCTTGCCATATGGTTGCCAATGACAGCAATTAGAGTAACATGTGACACCAGTGCGTGTATTCACCATGTTTCCAGTTTGCCATGTGTTAATTCAGCCTTCTGTCTCTTAGAACTGGTTGGACCCCTCCAAGGAAATCAAGAAGCAGATGCACAGTGAGTCTTATCCAAGAAGCATTTTAAAACTCATTTGGTATTGTTGCAATTTGTTCACAAACAAACGGTTTCGAATTTTGTGTTAACCTGTCTCACCTTTTCGTCCCTCTTAAATAGCCTCTCAGCTCTCAGTCTAATCTCTCTGCAGATTCTCCATGGCACTTTGCCTTTGCAGTCAAATTCTACCCGCCAGACCCTTCCCAGCTTACTGAGGATATTACAAGGTAAAATACATCTTTACCACACAGTCGTATAATATCATTTGTTGTAGCTGTTGGCTGTGCTGTCAGACTTAAGCTGGGGACATACTACAAGATTTTTTGAGCGATTTTACCAACGATTTACAGTCCGGCAGGGCCTGCACCAGTCGGCACTAGTTGCAGACAGTCAGCAGTTGGTGTAGTGCCTCACCAGCAGCCTCAGATACAGATGGTCTTCATTTACCTCCAACAACCTAAAAGTCCACATGTTGCTGACAAAAGAACAAAAAACTGTTCAACAACCCCCCAACATGTGATCTTATTACAGTATCTGGTCAGCTGAGCGATGCACTCCAGATCACAAAACCTGAGCTGACCAGCGGGTGCCAGCACAAGATTTAGCTCAAATGGATGAGGTCCACTAAGGTCAGTCCCACAACGTGAGATAATTTCAAGGTTTATAAACAAGCCAACACCCTAAATAAACTGCTTCTGTCATGGATGATCGTGGCAGTGACTCCTCTGCTGATGGAAATGGAAATGGCACAAAGACAACCCTCTCTCACTTGTTAACATCCAGGGAATGTACCTTGAGATAGTGGTCTCATACAAATACCTGGGTGTTCACCTAAATAAGAAACTGGACTGGACTGTCAACACTCAGGCAATATATGAGAAGGGTTAAAGTAGACTCCACCTGCTGCGGAGACTGAGGTCCTTTGGAGTGCAGAAAGCCATCCTGAGGACCTTCTATGACTGTGGTTGCATCTGCCATCTTACACAGTGTGATCTGCTGGAGCAGCAGCATCACTGCAGCAGAGAGGAAGAAACTTAACAAACTGGTGAAGAAATGGGATGGGCTGCAGCCTCAATCCTGTGGAGGTAGTGTCATCAATCATGGACAATGTCTCCCACCCTCTACATGGAACTGTAAGAGCCCTGGCTCCATCAGCGGCAGGCTTCTTCACCCATGCTGTGCGATAGAGAGGTATCACAGTTCCTTTCTCCCCTCTGCTGTCAGACTCTACAATCAGATCTGCTCCAAGTAGACCGACAACTGCAACTACAACCACATATGTGCAATATCCTCTCACCTACCAACAGCTGCACTATCTTTCTTATTTATATCTGCATTTGCACTGTCTATGTATATTCACAACCGGTACATTTACATATGTACACTTGTGTAAATATATATATTTATTTTACATATATACCTCTTTTTTTATATATCTTTTGTATTTTACTGTTTGCACTGTATGTGTGAGCGTACTCGTACTGCTGCTGTCAACAATGTGAATTTCCCCATAGTGGGATAAATAAAGGCATATCTTATCTTAATTCATCAAGGCTTCTGGCTTGTACAATCATAGCAGTGAGTTTTGTCGCCAATAGAAGTAAAAATCATCAAAACGCTTCTGATCCAGATCCTGCTGACATACTGATAGAAGTGAAAATCATCAAGGCTTCTGGCTCGGACGTCCGACTCCATGCTAACCATCACAGCTACTGGAATCAGGCTGGTCGTCCCTCCATGCCGGCGTTGTGACCTGTGACAGAAGCCAACATGTTAACTTCCTTCAGGCCTTCGCTGGTCGAGTGATCTCCCCCCTCATCAATGCTACTAAAGCACCGAATTGCCCGGTTTTGGACCTCGTATTTCGCCCCTCTCAACCGGATGTCCGCAAGTCACGGATGCAAAGCCAGTTAGCTAATGTGCCCTAGCCACTTCAAGAAGATGAAGGGTAACGAAGAGCCCTTCCTCTTACCTCTGCTAATTCCCTGCTGCATACCGGAATTATCGCACCTCATCCGTATCAGTAAGAGGCTTGTAGCTCTGGGCAGATGTCAGTGTAATAACGTGTTTAAGTTGTTTATAACGTGTGTTCACCTTTCATGTGTTACGGACTGCTGCATTCACTGTGTTATTGTGCATCAGTACTGTTCGTGTTGCCATTATCTGTTTGGTGTTACGCTGCAGCAGTGTATGCACAACATTGGCCACAACTGACCCATAAATATTTTGGATTTCTCTGCATAGAGAGCTGTGCAAAAAGCAGCATGTTATCCATGTTTGTTTCCTAAACTGTCATGCTCACAGACATAGTCACTCTCGCGGGAGTTTGTGTGAGAGTGATGCATTAAATTGGCTTCAGCAGGTTTGACAAATCATTTTGCCCGTGATCCGCAAAAAATGTGTGATTCCCAGTCTTTTAGTCGTCATGAAAAAATCTGCAGAAGGTGGTTGGTTAGTGTGAACTCCAAGTCTTTTCAAAGTCACTAACGACTGTGAAAGTCTTTTAGTGTTTCTCCAGCTTAAGTCAAGCGTATGTCAGCTCTGTCTCTCATTTGCTTTTTTATGCCTCCACAATGGTAATAGCCAAGGCTCCAGACATCGTGTTTTTAGGTTCCGCCTGCCTGCCTGCCTGCCTGCCTGCCTGCCTGCCTGCTTGCCTGCCCGCCTGCCTGCCTGCCTTCCTGTCTGTCTGTCTGTCACTCTGTACATCTATCCCATTCTTGTCCTGGGTGGAAAGTCTTTAAAACTGTCACAAATGTTAACTCAGAGTCAAGAATGAACTAATTAGATTTTGGTGGGCAAAAGTTCAAAGGACAGGGTCAGAGGACCTCATAAAACACATTATTATAATGCTTCATATTATATGCAAATTATTACAAACTTTAAACATGAAAGGTCAGCTTTTCTGAGATTCGTGAATATTTATGGAAAACCTGGAGGGTATATCTTGCAGTTTGGCAAAAATGCAAATTCAGGCTCAAGGATGAATTGATTAGGGTTTGAATGTTGAAGGCCAAAGAAATAAGTCATTCAATGATTATGACATTTTGGAAAATGTCTAATATGATGAAATGATGACATTTCTTCTAATTTTAATACATTTAAAACACATTCTTCAAAGTCTTCATTGCATATATTGTGGACAGAAATCAATGTTACCTGCAATTTGATTCATCGGAGCGCACAATCATGGGGTAGTAAATTTCGTGAATATGTGGATGTACACAAAAGAATTTGAACAATTTACATGGCATATTTTCCCCCATCTGAAAGAAACCTCTTTTGCCAACTTTCATGGATTAACTGACCTAAATACTGAGTTTACCTTTTGTGATTATGTTGAAGAAATTATTTAACCAGTTCAGACGTTGCTGTGGGGAAGTGAATTTATTAAAGCATGCTAGCAGGCTGATGAACCAACGGACACACAGAAAGATTATGCCTGGGTGGACTGACGTAGAGCAGATGAAGTGGAAGAATTTTGTACCATAACATTGAAGCATTTTTACAATAACAAAACAGTGAACAAAAGCAAAAGATAAGAAAAAGGTAAAAGGGAAGGAATTGTGGGGCATCTAATGAGGGGTGTGGGTGAGGGTTGGACAGGTGTGGTAATATATGACAAATGCAAAAAGAAAAAAGAAGGCAGGAACCATCTGTTGAGCATATAGGTGAGAAACAGGAACGATACATTTAGCATGTATCAAAAGGTTAGAGGTCTCAGTCTATCATTTTCCCACATACATGAATGTATATTCTCCTTCAATTGCCAACGCCCTGCTCTCCACCATCCTGTCCCATCTGACAGATACTACCTTTGTCTGCAACTGAGAGATGACATGCTGTCAGGTCGACTGCCATGTTCGTTCGTCACTCATGCCCTCCTGGGTTCCTATACTGTTCAAGCTGAGCTGGGTGATTACGACCAGGAGGACCATACCTCAGACTATGTCAGTGACTACCGCTTTGCCCCTAATCAGACTCATGAGCTGGAGGAGCGGGTGATGGAGCTCCATCGAAACTACAAGTACTGCTGGACTGTTGTTTAGAGTCAGACTTTCATCCATCCAAAAGTCTCCATGTGATTACTATTGACTGCTGGATTTTCCTTTATCTCTGAATATTATATAGATGCCATCACATTACCATACCATCTCTTATGGAGATGTACAGAACTGTGCAAAAGTTTTAGGGAAGTGTCAAAAAAATGCTATAAATCAAGAATGCTTTCACAAATAGAAGTGTCAATAGTTTAGTTTTATTTTCATTCACAAAATGCAAAGTGAATTAACAGTAGAATAATCTAAATCAAATGACTGTTTGGTCTAACCGCCTTTGCCTTCAAAGCAGCATCAGTTCTTCTCGGTATACTTGCACATAGTTTTTGAAGGAACCCGGCAGGTAGGTTGTTCCAAACATCTTGGAGAACTAACCACAGATCTTTTGTGGATGTAGGCTGGCTAAGACGCTTCGGTCTCTCTGAGTAATCCTAGACACACTCAGTGGTGTTGAGATCAGGGCTCTATGGGGGCCAGACCATCACCTCCAGGTCTCCTCAACTTTCAACGTTGTAATAACTTCCCACAATTGTAATAATGCAATGAATAATGGTTGTTGCTGCTGTTTGATTGTTGTTGTTCTTACCTAATAATAGCCTACTGACCGTGGGCACGGAATCCAGATGCTGACTCTTGGCTCCGCGATCACCTGAGCTGACAGAGTAGTTCTGCTGTCCCCCTCTCTTTAGCCAAAAAAAATCACAAGTACTTCAAGTACTTTCATCATGTGATGTGTATATTTTTTATTGTTATTTCTATAACAGACTGTTGCCAAGACACCGCTATGGACGCCATCTGGTCAGAGGAGCGCAGAAAAGAGAAAATGCAGATTATTTACCTTAGCCAATGTTTCATTTTTACCAGGGACTCGGGACTAATTGTAATGACAATTGACTTGTAAGTTGTTACATGAAGAGTGGACGCTCCGGGCTAAAAACCAAACCTGCTGAACAAAGGCTCGGACCCGGTGTCTCTCCTCTCGTATCGGTGGCACCGCGCCTTGACAGATGTGACTATACACAAATACACACATCTCGATTAATTGCTTATTTGTAAACACAACACCTTAAATAGGCAAGATCTGACACAATTCAATTCAAATTCAGTACAAGCATGTGTGTCTGTTAGCTAGCCTATATTGCTATGTTGTATGTGACAACTTTGACATTTCAGTAGGCCCATATTATTTATTTATTTATTTGGCATTATTTTTGTTTTTGACTAACCAGATTTCAGGGTCAGGGTTAACCCCCATCAAAAAGAATAAAATTTGATTTATTGCTCGTTAGTTAACATACCACTTATCAGTCTAGGCAAGAATTTCAAGGTTTATTAAATCAATTCATTTACCACTGAAACCAGAGAGAGAGAGAGAGAGAGAGAGAGAGAGCTGCTTGCAGGGGTCCAGAGTAGAGAGAGGGGTTCGGGCTGTCCAACCAACGGGATACAGAAGTTTG